>DVQH01001901.1:0-11247 GCA_018231625.1 Papilio phestus | reverse complement strand
CTCAGGAATCGAACCCGAGCCTCTAGCACAATAGCACGGAGTCCATGCCATTATGGCTCATTCACGTCGCTCATTTCACCAAAATGGGTGAAGCTTCACACACACACAAACACAAAACAGAGTTGAGCCAACTCTCTCTCTCTCTCTCTCTCAACAACAACAAACAGATTTCCCGTGAAGTAATTAGCACTCCATATGCTTCCGTCCTGAGAGGTTAAGCTAATCAAATTAAAACTTAACTAATTAAGCCTGAAAACACTTAACGAGTTTTGCGTCTTTGTTTGAGAATGACTCCCTGTGCGAGCATTAGATCTGTAAAGTAAATTCAAGTTTCTTTATATCTTTCTTTCTTTCCTTTTCTCTTTTGTTTGCAAATGTAATCGAGGTCATCTCGTATGGTAATGTAAGCTTTGATCAACTCTCACCACTGACGCACGATCCATCAATCATTGTTCTACCTGCTGCAGTAAGCAAATCCAATTGTTGTAATTGTGTTTGCGCATTTCACAAACTAATCATGTAGGTGATATGTCAAGCCGTGTTTTTTTTCTTCTGTAGTGGTCATGCCATGTCACTTGGCAGGTGAATACTAACGCTGGTCAGCTGTTCATGATGGCTTGAGCATGAGGCATTTGGGAAATGTTTATTTGTCCCGATTTGTTGCTGTCCTGCGTGATTCATTCCCACACGAATTACATTCCACGTCTCTCTCTTTCTTTCTCTCTCTCTCTCTCGCTACTTCTCTCACAACCAAATAGCAGTTGTAAGCCACATACCAAAAGTTATCAGGACCAAGTCATAGCACAATACACAGCTAGTAAAAATATGAACATGCGCAAGAGATGACCTTGCCAATTGTTATACCACTTTTCATTGTATGTTTTGATTGACGTTTTATTGCTGATTAGAATGAATAATGATTATTAGAAACGAATCTTTGTTATTATTAAAATTCACTTTGCTATATTTGACTTGTAATACGGATTCATAGTTTCCCCTCATAGATCATTTCAAACGTATCTATCAATTTACTTTATTCTGGTGTCAATTTTAGGAAAACTTTTTTCTCACTCTCACACAAAGAATATGACCTTTGGAGCGGTTTTTTGTGAATGCTGCTTGGCAAGAACATGTAAATGTTAGTGATTTGTCGAGCAACGATCAGGCTCATCCGTACCAAGCGTGTTGTGATAGTGTGGTGGTCGATAGTACATTGGCTGGCACTTCCTGCCAGCAAAAGTGAGAGTGAGAAGACAAGAGAGAGAGAGAGCGAGTGGCAAATCCAATTAGTCATCACTTTCTCCGACAGACACTGCCCGGCGGCTAAAGTGATAACTGGTGAGCTCGAATGAAGAATGAGGAAAGAATGTGCGTCTGAGCCAATGATCTTGCGTCTCGGAGGCAAAATGGCACACACACACGCAACTTTCGCATGCTAGAAACAACAATTTTTATTGGCCTTTCCCTTCTTTACTTATTTCATCAACCAACCGAACAACAAAAAAGACTCGGTAGTAGTGGCCAAGTCACATTGGTCACAACAGGCCAAAAGGCTATTAATATTGAGCAAAGCTGAAGTTATTATATTTCCGTGCAAAATTAGATGGAGAAGAAAAGAAAGAAAGCAAGAAAGAAAAGACCTTGCGCATGCTGACAAACAAACACGAGGACCTAAGCTAGTCTTTTCTTTCTTCCTCTCTCTCTCCTTCTTGTTCTTGTTCTTCCTCTCTTTTGATAGGCATTAGTTTTGTGTGTCTGCAAAGCGGCTTAAAACTCAAACCGAAAATGTTACTGTCAGCATCACTATCGGTTTGGTGTGCCAACTACGGTGAGATGGTGGCATTTTGCAAGGCTTGAGGCACTTTTGGCTTGTTCCTACTCTACTTACTGATCGATTGTCCCTCCTGGAATGCCAGTAATGAGCACGATTGATGTAGTTTGCACTAGGAAAAGGAAGAGAGAGAGAGAGAGAGAAAGAAAAAGGAATGAGAGGTGAGCAAAGCTAATCATCGGTTAACCACTATGGCTATTGCGTGTATGTGTGTATAGGTTAATTTTCTTGTATTCATATAAAGAACTAGTTACCTCCATAGAAATAATAAGAAATAACTCAATGGTATTGATGATAGTGAGGAACGGCTCTATGATATCGATGATAGTGAAGAACAACACAATGGTATCGATGATAGTGAGGAACATATCATTGGTATAAATGATAGTGAGAGACAACTGAATCCTATCAATGATAGTGAAGGACAACTCAATGATATCGATAATAGTGAAAGACAACTCAATGGTATGGATGATAGTGAGGGAAAACTCAATGGTATCGATTGTGTGGTGCCAATAATTTAAGAAAAGATAGAAGATGGGGAGAATTAGAGAGAAAACTTTATTTTAATTGATTTGTTATATTAGTCTCTCTTACCGATAGTAGATAGAACAGAATAGATCACTCACGGCGTGGAAAGATGGAGCTTGACAAGTCAACTTGCACTAATGCATCGTGAGAGACTCATCTCGCTTACGAGTGTCACTCTCCTTTTCTCTCTCTCTCCCTCTCTCTCATCTCCGGTCTCATCTCTAGCGCGGAATAAAAAGCGGTTAAGCTTGTTAGAAAATTTTTATATTATTAATAATGTACAAGGCATCTCTTTAGTTTTCCCCCCTCTCCCTCCCTCCCTTTATATTGTTTTGACAGGAGAGAGATCACTGAAGCATTTGGAACAAGAATGAGAGAGAGAAAGAGATCTAAGCGGTAATGAATAAAAGAGAGTGAGAGATACTGCTGCTTCCATTCTACCGATTTATACAAGAGCCTTCACGCCAAGAAGACTCGTGCTTGATCCTCTCTCTCTCTCTCTCTCTCTTTCACTCACCCACTCGCTCATTGGTATTCGCTCACCCAACTCGACTAATATTGCAATTAATTAGTGCTGCATGGTTTTACAAGTTTGTTCTCATTATTATTGACAGACAGAGTAAAACATCAAGAAGAGACAATAATTGAAAAAATAATTGTATTATTATTATTATTATTTTAATTATATTATTATTTTAGTACAACTCACCCAAACACACACACACCCACATAAGTCCAAGAATGTGAGTGACACGTGGAAGTGAAAGTGTAGAATCTCATTGTGATATTACATTGAATTCTCTTTCTAGTGTGATTTATGATAAACGGAAAATATGTACAGTAAAATGCTTGTAATTCGCGTATCGTATTTTAATTTGCAAGTGCAATTTGTAGTTCGCGTTGATATTTGAACTTTTGCTTTTATATTTCTTTACTAAAGGGTCAATAATTTCTTTAACACGTAATTTTCAGTGATCAGTTCACTATAAACAGTAGTTTAACCCTTTCGATCCCAAAGATTATCAATAAAAGATAAGTCTTATATCGCTAGTTGAATGAGCGGGACACATACGTCTCGATAGCGCCTTCGGGAAAGGGTTAAACTTGTAAATTTTGATTTGTAAATTTTAATTTGTAAATTTTGATCCTATGTTGGCTGTCAGTTATATTTCGATAATTCGCAAAATTGTCCAAAAGTATTGCATTAGTGACATTTTGAATGTGTACTTTCTTTTTGTAATAATTTTTAAATTTAAATCTTTTTATATTTTGTTTGTATTGGCAATTTTAAACTCCCTTCATTTGCGAATTACAAGCATTTTACTGTATGTAAACCTAAATCAATTAGAGTGGTTCACTACTTTCATCCCATTGCTTAATTTTTTTTCTAAATATAAATTTTGTCCTAAAAAATTTGTAGCGAGCTTCAAGTGTAAATGAATGAGTTGGCTACTCAAAAGTCATCTCTCACATATGAAACACACACATTTGCACTGGCCTGCCTGGTGATGGAGTGCTACACATTAATCAAGCGAGAAAGGCAAACAGGCCCGCCCCTTTCAAACCCACCCCCTCCCTCTCTGTTGGGCCAATTTATTAATGCTTTTCATATAATTGATAGATCAGTTAAGCATATTAATCACACTTGGCTGGTTCGTGGGAGCCATGCATCCATCGAGCCGTGTGTGTGTGTGTGTGAGTGTGTGTGCCATTATGCACACCAGACACCAGTGTTGCCCTCCGTGTCCATTGCTGATCGCCATCTCACCGTCTCACTATGTCATCCTTCTCTCTCTCTCTCTCTCTCTCTCTCTCTCTCTTTCTCTCTCTCTCTCTCTGTTTCTCTCTCTCCCTCTCTGTTTCTTTCTATGTCTCTCTCTCGTTCGCTCTCTGTTTCTCTCTCACTTTCTCTATTTGTCTCTCTCTTTCTGTCTCTCTCTCTCTCTCTCTGTCTTTCTCTCACTCTTTGTCTCTGTCTCTGTTTTTCTCTCTCTCCCTCTCTCTCTCTCTCTCTCTCTCTCTCTCTCTCTCTTTGCGTGTCAATTTGGCTATCGTTATCAGTGCTTGTCAAGTGAGAGAACAACGAGGGCAGCCTCACGTTGACAGACTCAAGTAGCTTATTACACACTGGACACTGGGCAACTTATGCCTTAGTGAGAGAGAGAGGGAGAGTGAGTGGCGTGTGCCAGCAGGGGAGAGATGGAGAGGAGGTGTTGGCGATAATCCGATAGTGCCATTTCTTAATGAGTTGTCACTTGAGACCAGATTATCTGTTGCCTTCCATCTTGATCCTTCTCTCTTTTTTCTTTCTTTCTCCACAAAGCCACTGTTTGCTAACAAGCTGGCATAGAGGAGCTTGCATTTACTTTTCTCTCGTGATTGGTTTTCGGAATAATACGCCGTTGAGACTAGGTTGGATCGCACTCACACATACCAATGACTGCACAGTGGCACCCATTTGTAACCCAGCGTTAATTATTGTCCACTGTGGCATCACAGAGTTGCCTATAGAAGGCAATCACTCAGGCCGGAGAGAAGTCGGGGGGTGGAATGGCCCAAGAGACCTGTGAGACTTGTCGACTTGCTGGGCACGAGGATATGGCATACAATGCCAAGCCAGATGAGACTTTGGCTTTAGCGTAGGCTTTCAGTGTGGGTGCCACCCGCGGGTGGGCAAATTGTTTGCTAATTGTTAGTCTCCTCGAGTGTGACAAGCCGGTCGAGTTAGGTTCTCTGATGCACTTTCTCTCTCTCTCTCTCTCTCTCTGTGGTTGGTGTAGATCGATTGATCCACTGGGCCCAATCACGCCCTCGCACCGATCGCGGCTACGTGCTGCGAAATTGAATCGAATGCATTACCACGCCACTGTCACTCATTTCTCTTTCTCTCTCTCACCCTCTCTCTCCCTCTCTTTATCACTCTTTCTCTCTCTCTCTCTCTCTCTCACAGTTGAGACACTAGTGCTAAGACAAACAAACCGATCACGACTCCATGGTGAGTCAAGACCTATCGAACCAAGAGAGAGAGAGAGAGAGAGAACAAGGCCAAGGGAGAGGAGAAAAAGGGAAGGGGAGAGAGAAAGAGCAAAAAAAACCATTAGCTATAATAAAAAGAAGAGAGATTAATAATAATAATAATATTAGCCTTGTGAAATATATCACTTAACTTTGCTTGACGATCACGAACTTGACAGTGGAGGAAACAAATTCGGATCACACACAGTCACACACAAGAATCACACTGATATTGTAATTGGAAATGCGAGATAGAGATTGAAGTTCTCTCTCTCTCTCTCTCTCTCTCTCTCTTCCTCTCTCTCTCTTTTTCTCTCTCTTTCCCTCAATTTCTCTCTTTCTTTCTTTCTCTTCCTGTCTCTCTCTCTCTCTCCCTCTCTCTCCCTCACTTTCTCTCTCTCTCTCTCTCTTTCTTTCTCTTCCTGTCTCTTTTTCTCTCTCTCTTTCTCCCTCTCTTTCTCTTTCTATTTTCCCCTCTTTCTCACACTTCATCCTATCTCTCTATTAGGACTCGCTTACTGATCATTTGTTAGGTCTAAAATAGAAACCGTAACGTAATGTGTCACCTTTTTTCTTCGCCTTCACAATAATCTTCTTGCATTGCAAGAAGTGGAACGTTTCCCAAAGTGGCAAAAACGCCAAGTCACGTCAGATATTCTCAATCATCATCATCACCACTACCACGAGTCTCTCTCTCTCTCTCTCTCTCTCACTCACCATCTTTCTCTCTCTCTCTCTCTCTCTCTCTCTCTCTCTCTCTCTCTCACCACACGGACACACACACTCCCAATAACTAGGGATCATAATCAAGTGCCATTGCAAATGACTCACACAGAAGTAGAGTAATGTATGAATGTATATGAGAGCGAGTGAGTAAGTGAATGAATGAGTAAGTGAGTGAGTGAGTGAGTGAAAGCTTCCAAAGTATGGAGTTCATTGGAAATATCGCGCGCTTGGGTGACAATTTGTCTTGTGTGCCGAGTTTTTTTCTCTACCATCTATACTACTTTTTAGCGTTAAATATGTGCATTGGAGAGAGAGAGAAGATTGAGGCTATATTAGTACAATGTACTCAATGTGTGTGTGCTTTATTACCTATTGCTGCTAATGGAACTTTAAAGTTGAGATGAGTCAAATATGAGACACAAGAGAGTGAAAATGAGAGAGAGAGAGAGAGAGAGAGAAAGTAAGCACAGGCATCTATCGGACCCGAGTGCAAATGATCCGAAAAAATTGGGAGAACTTTTGCATTTCCCTCTCCATATATACAACAAGATGGATTGTAGTAGATGGATAGCAGAAGCAGTGTGTAGAAGTTGTGGTGAAATGACAGCCACCGGGTTTCGATATATCACCATCGATAGTCACTGCAGTGACATACAAAAAAGAGAAGCTGCCAGGCGTCAGGCTCAGTCATTATTAATTTACAATTGTTTAGACCATAAATTTAAATGGTTTTCTCATTCTCTCTCTCTCTCTCTCTCTCTTGCAGACACAGTTAGCTAGAAGTCACTGATGATCGCTCCCAAATATCCACTTTTTGCCTTCTCTCACTTTCTCTCTCTCTCTCTCTCTCTCTCTTTCTCTCATTCTATGACAATGCTGTCACACGATCAACACACATATACAGAGTGAGTGAGAGAGAGAGAGAGAGAGAGAGAGAGACATAGCAACGCCAGATGAATTCAATTCTAATAATGACTTTTGAAAATAATAATTGACATTTGAGATTTAATAAAAATGATTGATTTTCTATTTTCTTCCGTCCTCGCTCTCCCTCTCTTTCTTTCTTTTACTTTCTTCTACTTTTCTTGACTTTTTTTATTTCTCTCTAGTTTGTACTTGTTCTGTTTTTTCTTTTTTCTCTCTCTCTCTCTCTCTCTCTCTCTCTCTCTCTATCCGACTGTCTATGTGTTTGGCCAAAACTATTTGCGAATATCATTAGAAGAAGAAGAGGAGAAGGAGAAAGAATCGGTAGAAGGGAGGTGTGTAAAGGAACACACAGACAACTTGAAGTAGATAAGTAGAAGTGGAAAAAAATATATTTTTTAAAATTAAATAAAGCACAGACACACACAAAAGCTGTCAAGATATCGCACACGCCAGATTTTTCCCGGACGAGCAGAAGCAGTAGAATAAGAAGCAGTAGTGACTCTCACAAAAAAGAAAGAGCAAAATTTATATTATTGAATTAAGGTTTAATTAAAGTTTAAAATCACACTAAAATATTTATCATCTTGAATTGTTCTCTCTTTTCATGACTTGTCTTTTGTGACTTTGTATTCTCTCGTTCACTAACTCTCTATTTCTCCTTTTCTCTTTCCCCCCTTTCATTCATTCTAGGTGACTGGGTGTCTGGGACGCGCGTGCCAATTGGCAGTTTGGTGTTTGTATGAGTGTGTATGTGTTTGGATCTTTCTTTTTTTCGGTGATGCTCCAATTGAAGTTGGCTATGGCGTGCCAGTGAGTGGCACTCGGCTTCGACGCATCGAGCACTGCACAGCACTTCAACTTCAATTTTGAAGTCATCTGGTTACTGAGCAACCAGTCCTAGCCTCGGCCGCCATGACTCTACTGGTCACTACTATTACTACTAACTAGCCGGACACACCCCTCTCTCTATTGCTCTCTCTCTCTCATTCACTCTCTCTCTCTTTCTCTCTCAACGCCATCTTACCCTATACACGCAAATTCCACACTCGACGCCCGGTAATCTCACTGACCTCTCACATTTGCTAGGTTGCATGTGGATGTTCCGGTTTCATTCTTCCTCTCTCTCTCTCTCTCTCAGGGCAAAAATGAACATTAAAATGTTAATTACTGACAGCCGGTGTTTTGGACATTTGTAGCATTTTTAAAAAGTGGAATCATGTAAAAGCACCGTGTGCAAAGTGTAGTAGTTTTGGGTATAGCATGGAAAGTATTTTTGCAATTAGTTAAAAAATATCCACTTGACACTCGTTTTATTTTATTTATTTTAATATACAAAAAGCATGTCTGACACCTCGCTAAGTGATATATTTTTTTAATTATGTTTGTTTGATTGCCAGAACTGGCGCCAACGCGGTGGTACCAGTGGTAGGCGAGATGGAGCTCAAAAGCAACGTCTTCCTCAACGTGACCCTCTCGTTCTGGACACAGCCTCAAAGACAGAATGAGAGCACCGGGAATGGATCGTTGGCACATGCCTGGAGGCATGGTCTCCAATCGATTCTCAACAATAGCTTGCACGCAAATCACAAGTCGGTGTCCCAAGATGGTGCTAGAGCGAGATCAACGCCGCTCGAGGCGACAGTGGCCAACTGGAGTGGCACGGTGCTGTCCGCGATGGGTGTTGCCAGAAGTGGTGGGCGGTGGGCACCATCCCATCTCACCGACAACTCACTCCACCACCAGCAGAGTTTCCCTTCGGTGCAATCGATCAGACTGGCAGACAGCGACAGCAGCATTGGACCCGAGTCTGCACTACCCGAGCCATCCACCACCACCACTAACAACAACAACAACTTCAGTGATGCTACCAACTGGAGTGACATAGTGGAGTACTGGAACGCGAGTGTTCCCAGTGTCTGGGATCGAGTGGACTGTGGCCCACTGCATGATGGATGTTTATTGACGCCGGTCAACCTCACGCCTACATCTATCGTACCAGCGAATTTCACCACAGAAGACCAAGTGAGTCCACTGCTCGAGCACGAACGCGTCTACTGGGCACTCTTCCTAATCATCCTGCCCATCCTCGCTCTATTCGGCAATGTTCTTGTTATCCTCAGGTAGGTGTTGAGGCCGAAGTTGTCTACCCGTTCGAGTAGAGTGCCACGGAGAAGGCGGGCCCGATCGGGCGGGCAGCAACAGTGCCGCACACACACACACTAACAAATGTGACTACTTTGCTTTTCCCTTGGCAGTGTTTATCGCGAGCGTTCACTGCAAACTGTCACCAATTGGTTTATTGTCAGCCTCGCCTTCGCCGATCTATTTGTTACAATTCCCATGCTGTTCAGCCTTTATGTCATGGTAAGTTTTGGTACCGCCACCAATGGGGGAGAGAGAGAGAGAGAGTTGCCGTAATCGAACAAATGCCACTTGATTACTACCGATCGCGTTTGGCGCACGCATCAGAGTTGCATTACTCGACACACAACTTATTACTCACTGGATCATTCACCAATACAACAATCAAAAAAAAATAGATGAGACGAGAACAACTGTCTCTGGTGCAACTGGAAACTGAAACTAGAACTTTAATGCTTCAAACTCTAGAAAAAGTGAAATCGAATGAACTCGAACAGTTTAACTTAAATGAGCCGAGTACGAGCCGACCATTGATGAACTCATTGATGATTACATGAACAATCTTGTGCACTTTCACAAGATGTTCTTTCTCTCTCTCTCACTGTTTATCTATTTTTCCAGTAAAAAGCCGTTTAAAATACTCCAAAGTTAACCTTCTCCCCAAAAACGTGCAAGCAAAAACTAGACTAAACTTATTTTTATTCGCTACATTAACCCACACACACACACACACACACACAACACACGCCCATATAAAAATTATTTTAAAGTTGTTTTTGTATATATATTTAAATTTAATAAAAAAAGCAAATTCAGTTTTAGCTTAGCACGCCGTGGCAACACGCGTCAACAGAGAGCAAGAGAGGGTGAGAGTGAGAGAGAGAGAAACGAGAGTGCAACAAGGCAGAAGGTGAATTCAAAATTGGGTTTCTTCTCAAGAGTGAAGAGGGAAAAGTGAAAACGAAAGTAAATGTGAGAGAAAGAGAGGGAGAGAAAACCAAGAGAGTGGAATGATGCTACGATTAGAGACGAGTGAGTGAAGTGAGGTATGTGTGTGAGAGTGAGTGAGAGAGAGAGAGAGAGAGAGGCCAGGCAAGGTGTAGCTGCCATGTGTAAATACTGCAAGAAAGCGACGACAAATCAAATTATTGCACACGGGAACCGAGTGATGTCTGGGTGAGTGAGGAAGAGAGAGAGAGAGAGAGAAAAGAAGAAGAACGAGATGAATTCTTCCGGCGGCAAAGCTCAGACAGAACACGCTCTCTCTCTCTCTCTCTCTCTCTCTCTCTCTCTCTACTCTCTCTCCCTCTCTCTCTCTCTCTCTCTCTTACTCTTGTCATCTCTTTCCCCTTTATCTCTCTCTATCTTTCTCTCTTACTCTAGCCATTTCTCTCCTTTTTATCTCTCTCTCTCTCTCTCTCTCTCTCTCTCTCTCTCTCTCTGAGGAACATCTGGCCAAACAAGCCGGTACCTGGCCAGCTGACACGCTACTTACTACTTTAGCCACTTGTAATATTTCAGAAAACTGTCAGATCTTGGAATTAAAATCAGCCGGCAAATTTGTGTGCTATATTGGATTGGATTGTGCTTCATTTCTATCGAACTTCAATTTTTCTTCTGTTTGGGGTAGATCAACTGACCTGACAAAAAAATAACATTGACTTTTTGCGCTGTTGTTCTCGTGCCTCGCGAGACTGTCCAGAAGCAAGCACATTCCTAACCACGTAATTTGTTTTGCGAAAATCAGAGATGCGTTTCGAATCGAGAATCGATCCTCAATTTAAAAGCAAGAGAGTAGTAGTGAGTAGAGAGAGAGAGAGAGAGTAGAAATCAATGTGAGAAAAAGAGAATATTGAATTTGAATTGCATAACGGCACATGATACTTGCAATTCGCATGTACCCAGGGACCTAAGACCACGCGTGTACTTGAATCCAATTTGTGGATTGTGGGTTCATTTCGATCCGAAGAAAGATCAAGAATTTTACTGTTCCGTGATGTGACGTCATCACGGTACAATAAGAGAGACTGAGAGAGAGAGAGAGAGAGAGAGAGAGAGAGAGAGAGAGAGAGAGA
>DVQH01001900.1:0-11248 GCA_018231625.1 Papilio phestus | reverse complement strand
ACAGTTAAATCCATTATTACAAATTGATACAAAAGGTAAAGCACTAAAATATACCTAGT
Source organism: Papilio phestus (assembly GCA_018231625.1). Lineage (NCBI taxonomy): Eukaryota > Metazoa > Arthropoda > Insecta > Lepidoptera > Papilionidae > Papilio > Papilio phestus. The sequence goes on along the minus strand of DVQH01001900.1, from coordinate 11,189 downwards.
AGTTAAATATCTTATGTTTTTTTTGTCTTTTTGTAATAATGGATTTAACTGTGAATAACGGCTAACTATGTTTAGTACATTTAAATTAATGCTATTAAAAACATTAACTACTGTACTGAAAATATTTAATGATTATTTCAGCATTCATTTATTGTAGATTTAAAGATAAATATACACAGATAGTGGCCTTTAGTGGTTATATAACGACTCTGAGAATGACGTCAATTCTTTATTGTGTAGATATTTACCCGTGAGAAAGTCCCGCCGGCGGTGGCGGAGGGTGAGTTGGACGAGGACGTGGCGGATGAGGCGCGCCACGTGCAGCGCGTCGGCGGCTCCTCGCTCGCGCAGCACGGACTTGTCGCGAGGAACCTCTCTAAATACTACGGGAAACATCTGGCTGTGGATCAAGTTTCCTTTAGTAAGCATAGAGTAGCAGTTGCTTGGATATACATGCCTAAAGATAGATCGATCTGGAACTAAAACCAGATACGCTAAGTATATATGAGTGGGATACGAACAAGGAGAAGACTTTTTTACATTTTTTTTCTATAGGCGTAAGTGACGGTGAATGTTTCGGGCTGCTCGGTGTGAACGGCGCGGGCAAGACCAGCACGTTCAAAATGTTGATGGGCGATGAGGCCATTTCTAGCGGCGAAGCATATGTTAGCGGGTATTCCGTTAAGAAAGACATCACTAAAGTCTACGAGAATATTGGTAACAAATAATATAAGAAACAGTTTTGGCTTATCTTGGTCGGATGTATTAAGTCTCTTTTAATTTTACAGGTTACTGTCCTCAGTTTGACGCAGTATTTGGCGAGCTGACAGGTCGAGAAACATTGCTGTTGTTCTCTCTGTTCCGCGGCTTACCCTACAAGAACTCTGACGTACGAGCAGAGTTGCTTGCGGCTTCACTCGGCTTTACTAAACATTTAGACAAGAGGGTAAGTACTAAGCATGATACTAAACTATGAAGTAGACTAAAAAGTCGATAAATTGAAACTTTGTTGATGTGTGTTTTGCAATAGTCGACATGCAATTCTGCTACAAAGCGATTCAAAATATATATAGAGGAAGCATAGTTAACACCACACTTGCTACATTTTTCGCATAATCTCACTAGCGCTACCTGATACCGAAAACCATAAACCCTGAGAAGCGTCTCACGTGTCAAACTACACATTGAGATATTACCGTATAAAGAAGTTACTGGTAAAGAAATGTTATTCCCTATGTCTAGTCTTAAATGTCTTTGGTTATTAACCTTAAGTTGCATGCGAAGCGGTTGCAAAAGATTTAAACGCCAACGTATAATTCCCTGGTTAGTGGCGGAGTTATTAGCCGGTCACAAAGTTGATTGTCGTTATAGGTGGAGCAGTACTCTGGCGGCAACAAGCGCAAGCTGAGCACGGCGGTGGCGCTGCTGGGGCGCACGCGGCTGGTGTTCGTGGACGAGCCGACGAGCGGCGTGGACCCGGCGGCCAAGCGGCAGGTGTGGCGCGCGGTGCAGGCGGCGCGGCGCGCGGGCCGCGGCGTGCTGCTCACCTCGCACAGCATGGAGGAGTGCGAGGCGCTCTGCTCCAGGCTCACTATCATGGTCAACGGCCGCTTCAAATGCCTCGGCACGCCACAACATCTCAAGAATAAGTTCTCTGAAGGTATTCATAATTTAGCTGAATTTTATCTCACCTAATATATGATCAGTTTTTCTATGACTGATATAAAGAGGAAAAAAAAAACATACAGACGAATTGAGTACCTCCTTCTTTTTGGAAGTCCGTCAAAACCTTTGTTTGTAATAAATAGGCTCAAAAACTACTGGGCCGATTTTAAAAACTATCACCGTTAGAAAGGTTAATCTGTGAGTAACATAGGGTATATTTTTTCATTTCATTATTATAATATAATTTTTAAATTTCACGCAGACGAAGTCGCGTCCAAAAGCTAGTTCTAAATAACGCGATACACATTTTAAAATGTATTCTGACGGAATTTACAAGTAAATGGTACTACGACATACTTATTATTATTTGTTAAGCTAGCGCTTGACCACGATCCCACCTGAAGGAAGTGATGATGCAAAATACTTAAAAATAAAATACTTTAAATTATTAAATGTTATCTATTGCGTCGTATGCGTGGTGATGTATTTACCTAGATTAGCTAAGAAAGAATCATAAGTGTGCAGCCTTGGTCTAATTTAGATAAAGCAGTGTCGTAAACAAATAAGATTTGAAATTGCAAAAAGACTATTCATGTTTTAATTAACCGTTTCAAGTAACATTTTGAACAAACTTAAAATTTGTATTTCCAGGCTTCACTCTGACGATTAAAATGAAAATGGATGAAGATGGAACACCAAATGAGAACACAGTTGTATCCGTGAAGAACTTCATCAATTGTAATTTCACTAACCCAAAACTCATGTAAGCTGTTATAATTTTCTTTTTTTGTCAAAGTATTTTAGACACAATTGTTTCATACCAGTAATTATCACGTATTTGCTTTTCCAGGGAAGAGTATCAAGGTCTACTGACGTACTACTTACCGGACAGGAGCATGGCGTGGTCTAGAATGTTCGGTGTCATCGAACGCGCCAGGCGAGAGCTGGAGGTAGAAGACTACAGCATATCGCAGACCACGCTCGAACAAATATTCCTGCAGTTCACTAAATACCAAAGAGAAGGCATTCAGCAAAGTTCCTTGTAAATACCGTGTGAAAGTTTGTCTGCCATACTAATCTCGCGTTAGGTTGTTGTCTATTTAGGATGTACATAGTTACATTAGTCGATAACATGGTCGTTATAGAGAATTCGGGAATTCACCGCATACGGATAAATAACTAATGAAAATGTTTGGTCGATGTAAGGAAAAGTAAGAAATATCTCGCCCAACGAGTGCGTGGACGACCAAAGAAACTGCACCTTTAGCGATCTGCTCTCTGTATTGTGCCGTATGTTTCATAGTTTTATGTATTGTGAGTTTCCACTGCTAGAAAACATGTTTTTATCTCAGTTTTTACAACGAGAGTGAAAGGGTGGACAATATGTGCTATAATAATATTTCCCAGATACAGTAGAAATCCCTGGTTACCTCGTTTGTTGGATTTATATGTATTTCTTTGCGTAAGTTTAAATTTTTGACTAAAGTTTTTATTAATTTATATTCCAAATCTATAGATTTCTGTAGAAATGTGCGCACAATTGTTTATTTTAACATGGCCGTAAGTTATGTAAAATATTGATGTTGTGAACAGAATCTGTATGACATATATCAGACGTTCATTTGTGTTTGTTTTGTATTAGTTTAATAAGGCAAAAACTATTTGTGTAAGTAATGTTTTGTAGAACTAATGCAGTCGACATTATAAAAAAGTTTGAACAATATGTTTAAGACAATTTTGCTCTCTAAAATTGCATTCCATGTCATTGATAATTAAATTTTATTTGCGACTTTAATCTATTTACCTAACTTTTATTTATGTAAGAACATTCTTGTCAATTGTAAATATTTTTGTTTTGTATGTAAATTGTAACAATTTGTGACTAAGCAGTGAGAAATATTACAATTTCAAATGTTGTTGTTATCCAGTTAACTACTTTTTGCGTATTTCGACTTCTACATCTGACTGCAATTCAGGCAAATACAAGCTACATTACATTTTTTTAATAGATAAGATGATTTTGTGTAACTACTTTTTAAAATTGACTGTAATATTTTTACGACAGTATATAAATTTGATAGAAAATAGTAATAGTCATAATCTGAAATTTATAACATTTTAATTCTTTTAAGAATGTTTTTTTTTATTGTATTTACCGCCTAATGTATTGTAAAGATGTTTAAAACGTCACCCGAGCCATGGTATTGTTAACAGAATAAATGTATTTTTAATATAAGTGTTAATGTCAATAAAAATAAAACAAAACTTATTTGGTAAGTACTTTAGTTTTATTACAAATCATGTAAACCTACAATCGATACATACATACAAGCAATATCTTACAAAATCAACTGTCTCCAAAGCTTCAGGTATCGGCCTGTCTACCTTCCAAATCCTTTTCTTAGTTCCATCATTAAATGTCGTCTCGATCTCTTCTAATTTAAAACTATCGCGAATTAACTTGATAGTACCGTTCCAGATGACCATACAATCATCTAACTGAAACCCAAAAATTTTAACAATTATTAGATTTCGAAAGTACTGTTTATATTTTTCTTTCGACCTTAACAATTTTCTTCAACGTTCAATAACGTCACAGGAACCAAGGTTCCCAAGAAAAATTACAATTACAGTAAGTAAAATATCGACATCAGGTCACTACAAAAGTCAGCAAGCAGACGTTGGCTTAGCGTGCCACTTTTACGTGATGCACTAAAAGGATTTATTGTGAAGCAGTACAAAAAGTAATTTTACACTCAATTTGCATGTCTATCGGGATTGCATTAATATGGTCACTTTTTTATTGTTAAGTATTTTTTTAGTAATTGCTATTAACGCGTGTCAACTGTTTTATGTTTTTGGCTAAATCAATGACTTAGTGTTACCTTTTTTTGCGCCTTACTTAAACTGGACCCATCAGTGGTAGTCACTTCTTTTATTGCACCAAGTGAATCACCGGTTTTGCGACGAAGCGGATCCTTTTTCTAAGGTAGATACCAATATTTTTTTAATATACTTAAACCACCACAAAATAAATCATTAATAGTCAGTAATAAAATTGCGTTTATCAAAATATTAAATAGGAAACAAAAATTATTTTGCTAACTAAAACCATCAGACCTGATGAGCTATGTCTCCAAGTTGCGATGTCTTGCCATGTTGCACCGATTCAGCTACAACCATAGATTCCTTCAGGTTATCAATCTCGTATTCTCTATAACGATCGTAGATCTTCTGCGCACGAGCAAACACCTGCCATAACACGGGCCCACCTGCCATTGATAACAGCTCCAATAACATGAGCGCTTGAGCTTCCTTAAAAAAAAAAACAATGTTATAAAAAAGGCACACATAAGTATCAAGTAGGGGTAGTCAATCTAACCAAACATATAGTCTTTATTATTGACTAGCAATTTCGTTCGCGTGTAATAAAAAATAACAAAAACGATAGCCTATGTTACTCACAGATTATGTACCTTTGTAACAATAAATGATTAAAATCTGCAAATTAGTTTTTGAGTTACATACATACAAAAATACAAATCTTTATATATAGAAGTACGGATTGCAATCTGATTACTGAGTTGTATTTTTTTCATCAAGACTAAATATCAATCTCAAAATGACTAAAAATGATTAAAGGGAGATCTAAAAGTAACTTACTGGTTCTAAGGAAATAAACCATTTTCTATCGTCCGTCATAACTTGTGTAAGAATGGACACAGGCAGAGCAGTTCTGTTGTGATCGAATGGTGCTTGGTCGTAGCAGCTTAGTACTTTACGTCTACGAAACGTCATCATTAACTCAAAAATTAATCTGCACTGTCGACGTTGTCCTCCGGGACAAGCTGAAAACCAGCTCCGCTTGGCTTAGGTCATGCGGTCCAAGCTGAGCCCGCAGCCCATTGATGTCGATTTAACTAGTATTTTTTTTTTATTTACCTCATAAGAAATTGTTTTTGTGATAACAATAAAAAATCTTTTTATTTGTTATTCGTTTATTCTATTTTAATCCTAAGATTAATGTGCGATTTAAAAAAAAGAATGTGAAAACCCTAATGTTATGGAAATCGTTATTCAAAAACGGATAACGTATTCTAGAGGAAGAAAAATTTAATGTAAGTTATACCTGCTTATAGAAAACACAGAATCTTTAGGTCGACTATTCCAAATCGACTTCAATAATAAAGATAACGTCCATGCGCTCCGCACGTCTTCTAAAAGTGCTAATAAATATAGCTTCTTATTAACAAATGAAATTCTTTCAAACCAGCTCTTGGTCACTTCTAAATGATTATTAAACTCTTCATTATCCTCGTAAATACACTCTGGAATGATACACGTGTTTTTAATCCTACAATTTGTGCAAAATGCTCGCTATTATATCAGTTACCTTTAAAATGTCGGACCTAAATCCGTCTTTTGTTATCTGATTTGAGGTGTAAGGAATAAATAAATAAAACGTCTACATCCTGTGCGCTTGTCACTGTTGCGGTCAAGATATACTTGCGGTTTTGTATCGCAATTCTAAAGTTGTTTGGACAACTGATTATTAAGCAAGCGATATGTAGCTAATACTTGTTTGTTTATAATCGTATTAAGTTGAGTTAAATGCATATCACAGATGTATTTGTTCACTTTAACAATCATAGCCAGCTTTGAAAGTACCCTACAAGTGTTAAGGCTTAAGATGATTACAAAATATTTACGTTTTTAACGAAGTCCAAATCAGTTAGTAAGTAAAAATTTTGTTGAAACGTACCACAGCACATGTCGTGTAAAATAGATTCATTGATTGCATTGATCTTTGAAACTACTTCTACGAATGCCATTTTATTAGTTCACTTAAAGTTTCCAAATTGTGAAAGTATTCTTTATAAGAGTTTATTAATTTTTTTGATACTTTGCCGCGTTACTGTCAAATTGTCAAAAATAAACTTTTTACTAACGTGCATCAGCCAGCTGTAATTTTAATGCTATACAATGACCTTTTTGGTCTAACCCGTATCGATTTTATCTATACCTGGATGTTAGTGATTGTTTGTGTTATTTCGTTAAAAAATCCTTATTCAATGTATACGCTGTTCATTTCAATTCGTTTCCAGGGTCAAATGTACAAAGGCAATTATTTTGTTAAAGTACTCCGTAGTCAGTTTGAACTGGCCGATGTTCTAGTTACGAATGTTACGTTGACGTGATGCTGTCAGTCTGTCAGTAGGCAGCTGCCATGACGCGAGTCGGCACACAAAACCAATTTCAGGTTTCAGTAAGGCCGAAAAGTGCTGATTTCTGTCGTTTTATTTGTATATTATCTTTTGTTACACTTTTAGCTATCGTATACTTGATTATAAAAACTCCAATCGATTCATTAGATGATCCTTCTGATCAGTTTTTAGTTAAGAATATACCGGCGACTTACACGAAACTAGAAGGTATAGATCCGGATGAGAGAGATGTGTTTGAAGGTTTTAGGACATCTTTTTTGCCCGAAGAAGAGATAATGTTAGCGCAGAGGATATCTAAAAGAGATGTTTACAATGGTAATGTGACAAGTGACAGTTTCATTTGGGGGATTGTGGACAATCAATACGATACACCAAATCGTGTTAAGCGTAAAAGTCATTTTACTTCTAAGGACTATGAGTAAGTAAAAACATTTTAACTTCTGCACTGGGAGTTGTACACTAGGAATAAGTCTAACTAGATTTCAGAAAAACATGAAACCAATTGTTTTACCTACAGTAGAATCCGATGTAATAAAGAAGCCAGAATTTTTATAGACTTAGTTAGACTATAATTCAAAATCACTCCAAAGCACTTAGTGACCTCTTAATGTCTCTACGAACTGTATTATCATAGAAACACATTTGTTTCTTTTAGTAGACAGAGTCATACAACACAAAGCAGCACAGGAGATGAATATTATGATGATTACATTGACGACTACAGTGAAGATGCTGAGCTTGGAAATGCAGATATCAACAAGAATCATGAAAAAAAGTAAATGTTTTTTTTTATTTAGTAAACCATTAGGTCTTTTTTTACTCTATAATCGGATTGTTTGTATCCAGTGCGATATTTCAAGAGCAGTATGTAGACAGAGGACCATTGGACGACGTGGTGGAGCAAGTAAGGAGGCAGCCAGAGTTAGAAGAAGGTGAAATGGGTTCCTCTGCGCATTTATACAAGCCTTCTAAATCCCATACGGGTACCTAGCTTTTAATGCTTTACTTTAATCTTGCTTTCGGGAAATTGTGGCTTTCTAATTGTCTTTTTAATACTAATCCAACGTTATCGCAGCTGTTATGATCATCATTCTTTGTTAATCTAGTGTTCTATACCCAGTATTCGGTCTTTTGCTTTTTTTACTATCTTGATCAAAATCATTTACTCTATCAATATTGAAATTCTTAACTAATACTATATAATACTTACGTAAAATAAAAATTAGCATAAGATTTTTTTGTGCGTGAGGTATTCATGCCTTCTGGAAAGGTGAAGGTGATCGGTTAACAATAAGAAAAACACAAGCGATAATAATGAAACGATATATGGATGCTGAAGCGGACCCGTGTCAGGATTTCTATCAATATGCGTGTGGTAATTGGGCGTCTCTGAATCCGATACCAGCTGACAAAGCGGGGTAAGACGAAGATACTATTTTGGAATTATTTTGATAATATTATGAATGGGTAGACCCAGATTCTATTCTATCAAAGCCTAATCTCTAATTTTCGGGATTTCCCTTTGATCGATCCTGGTTCATCGTTTTCGTTACGTTAATTGTGTTACTAAACTGCGTGGAAATATTTCACATTTTCACCAATAAAATAAATTATAATTAGTGTTATTTTTAGATACGATACATTTGAAATGCTAAGAGAAAATTTAGATACAGTTCTTAAAGATTTATTAGAATTTAAGAGTTGCGAAAACCTTAAAAGTTCATATCCAGGTGAACATTTAGATCTTAGTGAGAACTTTTTGACTCAACCAAATCCAAATAAATGTTCAGATAAACAAAACACGCTGTTTAATATGCCAAGAAGAGGAAAGTTTTTTAAAGGACATGATAAAATTATTAGTGATTGTGCTACTAGTAAAAAAATAAAGAAATTGATTGAACCTTATCAAGAATATTCGGATATCATTAGTCGTATCCGTCGATACTTGGACCAAAAGCCTAAACAGATAACTGGATTTGGTAAGAAAACTAAATATGGAGTGCGTAGTAACCTAGCAAACAATATTGTATCAAAAATTGACAAACAAAAATCAAAGAACACGAAACACAAATTTGATAGAAGAAAAAGGGCCACACAAGAAAGTACTAAGAAAACTCACGTAGGTAGAAAACTACAGATGTATTACACAAGAGTAAAAAAGAAACATAACCATGGAAAGCCAGTTAAGTTAACGCGAGATACAACATTAATGAAACCAAATGATCCCGCGAACGGCGATGCGGCATTAAAATCGAGATTCTTATTTGCGTCCTGCATGAATCATGAAATTTTGGAGAAACGTGGTCATCAACCATTGCTGGATTTACTCAACCTGCTCGGTGGTTGGCCGATATTGAACCAGCAATGGAATAGCAGTACTTTCGATTGGTTAGAACTGATGGCGAAATTGCGAGTTTACAATAATGATATTTTAATATCAGAATGGGTCGGACCAGATATAAAGAATTCAGATGAATTTGTCATACAATTTGATCAGACAAGTTTAGGTAAGAAAACAAAATAAATTGAATTGCATGTTTTATTGTAATGATTCTAATTTACTTCTGTTACGAATATAGGTCTGCCTACAAGAGACTATTTTTTGCAAGAATCAAATAAAGTGTACTTAGACGCTTATAAAACTTACCTGGTAACGATTGCCAAACTTCTCGGAGGAGATCCTGATCATGTTACAGTAAGCGCCGATAAACTTATTTCTTTTGAAATAAGGTAAGCAAGAGTTTATTTTATGATATGTATTATTGGAAACGTTCATAAGTTTCCACTGATGATCTCTGAAATCTGGTCTTTAAAAAAAATAGTACCAATTTATACAGACGTTATGATGAAAACTTTGGAAGTGTTACTGAAATGTATACTTGTCCTGAATTTCAGTCTCGCTAGAATAACATCAGCACCCGAGGACAGGCGGAACGTATCTGAAATTTACAAACGAATGCCTATTTCCAAACTTATAAAACTTGTACCAGAAGTGGATTGGATTAAATACTTGTGCATTGTAATGAACAAAACAATACATAAAAATGAGACGATCGTATTATTTGCACATACGTATGTTTTGGTAAGTTGAAGAATATCAATTTCAGCTACCTTTAATTTTGCTACATTCAGTGAGTTTGAAAATACGTAAAAGAGCGCGCGCACCTTTGAATAAACTGTAACTGTTTAGTCTTGCTTTGATTCCTATGAGCTTATATGTAGGTGCGCACACTACTCGACTTTTAGTTGTGCTAAACAGTTCAATTCGCTTCAAAACAATCGACAATCACTCAACAGTTTGCGATTGTTTAAACAAATGTGTGTATCCGCTCTAAGGCTGAACTAAAACAATCAATTCTTTTTAGCATCTTGTAAAATTAATACAAGAGACGGATGCAGATACGTTAGCTAATTATCTTTTATGGCGATTTGTAAGACATCGTGTCAATAACCTCGATGATCGTTTCCAAACTGCTAAGCAACAGTAAGAGTTTTATTATTATTTTTATTTTATCAATATTTTTTTAAAAGCCTAAATAATTCAGTATGCAATTTCACTTATTTTTTTTAATATACTTTAAATGTTTATGTTTATATGAAATGCATAACAACTTTATTTTCATTGGTTAATATTTTCAGTGCTACTAAGTCGCCGTGCTAGTTTATATACGTGAATTAGTATTTCAATTAAACTTCAACAAACTCATACCATTGTCATTCACACATATACTAAAACAATTATGAATGTATTTTAGATTCTATTACATCCTCTTTGGTCGAGAAGAAGCACCGCCGAGGTGGAAAAACTGCATATCCCAAGTGAACTCTAATATGGGGATGGCTTTAGGATCGATGTTTGTTCGGAAATATTTCGATGAGATGAGCAAGAACGATACACTCACAATGACTAGAGAGATACAGCAATCTTTTAGAGAAATTCTCAACATGACAGATTGGATAGATTCCGGCACTAAAAAACTAGCTGGACATAAAGTCGATTCTATGATGCTTAGAATCGGATATCCAGATTTCATTTTAAATACAGAAGAATTGAATGAAAGATATAAAGAAGTTAAGATTCATCCTGACAAATATTTCGAGAATATTTTGAATATATTACAGCATTTGACAAAGATGGAACAATCACGGTAAGGATTATTATTGAAAGCGGTAAACGGTTAAACTTTCTGTTTATTAGACATTACTAGCTTTCGCACGAGACTCCGTTAAGGGAAATTAAAAAAAAAACAAGTATGTTCTTCCAGACCATCCTCTAAGTCTATACCAAATTTCATCGAG
>DVQH01001899.1:0-11252 GCA_018231625.1 Papilio phestus | reverse complement strand
GCCGGCAACGCATCTGTAGTTCCTCTGGTGTTGCGGATGTCCATGGGCGTCGTTGTCCTCAGTGTTCTCGCCGCTCGTTTGCCCCCTTTTATTATATAAAAAAGCTAACATTTTCTCCTTTTATTTCAGCAATGAAAGGTCGTGACGGTCTCGGCGGTGGCTCGTGTGCGCCTAACGACGTGTTCTGTTCTGTCCCGGGCCGGCTGTCGCTGCTCTCCTCTACCAGCAAGTACAAAGTTACCGTAGCTGAAGTACAGAGGCGACTGTCGCCGCCTGAATGTTTGAACGCGTCGTTATTAGGCGGAGTACTGAGGAGGTAAGAATCTAGGTTAACAACAGATCTATTAACTAAATCTGGATTGTTTTAAATACATTTGACGTCTAAGAGCGAACTCTCACGTTTGACTACACTATCTCACAACTGTTGTACTATTGTCGATTGTTTTGCATCCAATGCAACTGTTTAATTGCACAACTAAAAATCGAGTAGTGTGCGCACCTCCATATAAGCTGTTAGGAAACAAAACGAGACTAAACAGCTGTGCGATAGTTTTTGCGCGCTCTAAACGAGACTTGGTTTTAATAATTTACCCGAACACAAGGTTTCTGGAGGCCTTTTTTTACCTCACTTTAGTACGTAATATAACTGAGCACTAGGTTATTAATCCATTGAGTAGATATTATGTAGGTTAAGACGCGTGAGATATTTTTTTAAACATCATGTATCATTGATTCCAAATTCAAAAAACAAACAACGGTATCTTTACCTCATAACCATCGATGCGAATCAAAAATCGAATAATCGATAATCGAATAGCAATACGAATCAGTATTTGATATCTCGCTCATTAGTTTCTACCAATGTGTCGATTCATTCGATTTAGTTTTCCATTGAATCTGAATTTATCATTGTCTGTCTCGTTAGGAGAATCGAGTGTCTATTATCAATGGTTAAGCGGACGTGTGAAAATAATCAGCACAGATTATATAAAACATTTGTATGTTTTAATGCGAGAATATATACAATGGCTGATTATGTTCATTGATTTATAACAATTTAATATAATAGCATTGTATTTTTTTCGAATAACGCTCTGAAAAGAATATCTAGTCTACATTTCCTCTATAATATTATAAAGAGGATAGATTTGTATGTAATGAAATAACCCAAAATGACTGCACCGATTGAAAAAAATACGTTACATTTGCCTTTCCGTTAAAAAAGATAGATAACTGGCAATAGGTCGGCTTATTAAGTCAAAGTAAAAAAAATAACAATTGCAACTTCATAAGAGATTCCAATCTTTTTTAATTCAATCAATCAATGTAACCGACAACCTTCACTTTATAGAGAAAACTCATCGTCAAAACGAAAGAAATTTATCGAAAACAATTTCGTTAACGAGCCTTCATTTCGTCGGTTAATACTGGTAGCCTGTTTCGGTGCCTACCCTGTTATTACCAACTTATTTTAGGCCTTTAGTATTTAAATCCATTACAAATTTAACTTTATTACAACGTGTTAAAGATAATAATCCCATTTTCGATTGCATTTCAATTTGTTTTCTGACAACTTTCTATGCGTCAATCATGAATTACGGTTTTGACGGTAATCGATAGGTTATCTGTGGCTCGATCTAGCGGTCGGTAGCTGCACTACCGCACGCCGGCATGCGACCTGTCATACTATGAGAAATGTTTTTTTTTGTTCATATCGAACTGAAGCAACGCTACATGACGTTCAGAGATTAAAAAACTATAGGTATGATTTCTAAGTAGCCTGTCGACGTCTTTCTTTTATTTCTTATCAATGGTAAAAAAAGTTTTACATTAGATTATGTCATGAGTATTTAATTACAGATTAAAATAATAATTAGACAAAATGTGTATTCTTAAAAAAAAATTTGTTAATTCTAAAATACGTTTAATCAACAATTCATATTATAAAGTACAGTTAATTATCGATTATTTAGTAAAAGAATAATCTGTCCTTCCCGTTACGAAGAAAATAGCTGTCAAAATGTTGTCAACCGTTGCGCAGTAATTTAATTTTAAAATGTATTCGTCAGCCAGTTACTGTCGAATGCATTATTAAATAATGAATCCAAATTAGATTCATTGTGATATTTTTTATTTTCATTCGATTTTTGATTGAAAGTATTTTAACCAACAATATGAATAATGATGTGCCGAATGTTACTATAACGGTACTTTTAGGTTATGTTTATTACGTCATGATCGGATATGATTAATTTGTTCTTCTATTTTATTGTCTTGTACATTAATTATTAATGTTTCTTGTAGTTATATCTTTTCTTTATTGTTGCCAGGGCGAAAAGTAAAAATGGCGGCAGATTACTTAGAGAGAAATTGGAAAAGATCGGCCTCAACTTACCAGCTGGGAGACGGAAAGCTGCCAATGTTACCTTACTCACGTCCCTTGTTGAAGGTAAATAAAAAAAAATGTCACTTGTTACATTTGCTAAACAATAACAATAACATGAGATGTCTTATAGACTTTTTAAACGAGAAGTCAAACTTTCTTTTTCGGGTTTAGTAAATTGAATCTATCTACTTGATACCTATTATGTCTGGTTCACTCATGACCAGTATAGGGCCTAAAAACTAGACTGGCAATCAATTGTCATGTAAACTTTAATTGACGTCAATGAGTCTATACAATCTATGCAAGCCGCATAACTGTTATACTACATTGGCAAAATAAGAACGGGACATTATGCTTTTTGAATGCCACTTCATATTTTATCCAATTGTACTGATCAAGTGTGAACCAATCAATAGATATAAGCAGATCGATTCAATTTACTAAACCAAGAAAGAGAATTCGACTTCACGTCTGAATTGTCTATAGGACATCACACTTTATTGTCATAGTTGGTCAAAAGTATATCCAACTGTACTGGTAAAGTGTGAACCAGGCATAACGTGTGGTGTTATGTGCAGCGGAGGCGGTGCACTTGGCGCGGGATTTTGGTTACGTCTGTGAGACGGAGTTCCCTGCGCGGGCGCTCGCGGAGTATCTCGCGCGGCAGTACGCGGAGCACGACGCCAGGAGGCGGCGGGATCTGCTACAAGCTACTAAACAGGTATACGAACATATTTGAACTAGCCTTCTCTTGTGAAATCTAATCAATCTTTTCATTTGTTATTCCAATTATGACGGTGATAAAAGTTAATTTATATATTAAACATCTTTAGTAACCGACTCAAAGGACCAAAAAGTATAAGTAAGGGATAATATCTAAATTTTAGAATAACAGTGCATATGCACGGGCGTCGCCAGTCGATGATCTAAGCTAAATCTAGGGGTTCTCTCTATTCTACACCTATTTCCGGAAAGAAGTTAAGGACACGTCCATGTATTCATGTTTGACGCACTCAAAAACATCAGTACCGATCACAATTACTGTAATTTATTACCGACCACTTATGTGAGAGTTAGATGCATATGTATTGTCCGCAGGTGACTAAGGAGCTGATGGACCTGTTAAACCAGGACCGGTCTCCGCTGTGCAACACGCGGCCGCCGCACTTGCTGGAGCCCGCGGTGCAGCGACACCTCACACATTTCTCACTCATCTCGCACGGCTTCGGCGGACCAGCTATTGTCGCCGCGCTCACCGCTATACAGGTATAAAGAAACTATTGTTATATAAAAGCTATAGGTCAGGGGTACACCTTTATGCATTAAATTGCCATTTTATGAAGAAATGTTTAATGCGGTAGACGTGACATCAAATAATTTCGACTGATTATTACGTCAATTCTATAGAGCATGGTAATGACCTACTTCATACTTTTTCGTAGTCTTTTTGTGATCATAAATTTGCACAAAACATTGTATGCAGACTTTAGTCTCATCTAACTTGTCAGAGATTTCTGATGACGCGAAACAATATTTCAATGTGACATAATTACTATGTTTGTAAAGCGACTCAAAGGTTGTCTCCGCCGTATCTTTCGTGTAAGGTAGTTAGAAGAAATAAAATCTTACTAATGTTAAAAATGTGAAGTTTTAGACGGATGTATGAATGTTAGAGTTTCTAGCGTACACTACTGAACATATTACGATTAAATTTGGCATATATATAGATTGTCTGGAAGGACACATTGGCTAATTACTTTTTTAATTTCATGCGGATGGAGTGGCAGTAGAAAGCTAGTTATAATATAACTTGCTTTTTATTTGTTTCAGAACTTTTTAAACGAATCTCTCAAGCACTTAGACAAATTGTACCCTCAGAGTGGCATGGTGACATCATCTATGGACAAAACTAAAATGGATCCCGACATCAAAAAGTAACACTAGAACAAAGATGGCGTCTTCAGTGAGTCACACGAACGCGCCTTTAATCCAACGACTATGGACTTCCGTTCGAAAATGTTGCCAGTGTATAAATTATTTTTGACGGGTCAAAATAAATATAACAAAATACTTTATAGTGATTTCGACAGTATAAGAAATAGACGTTTGCGTCGTAAATTATACTATAATAAACAGTAAATAAAAAACCAAACAAAGTATGATACTAACGCTTAAAAGAGTCATCATGTTATATAGTACTTTGTAACTTTTAAAAACTTTTAATAAATATCAGAAAAAGAATATACTCTTTATTATAACTCGGGGATATTACTTGACTACTTTTAACTCAGGAATATGTATCAAGTTAATTTTGAAATTTTAAAATTCATTTATTTTACTTTATGACGTCACATTCCCCTTGTAACCGTGGACTTTCTTCGCCGAGACACGTTTAAATCTTGTCTTTATCTCTCTAAAAGAAAATGAAAGAGATGCCGATATATTGTTAACATGTATTTCGCAAATGAAGCCCACGGTATCGTATTAAAAGGTCATTTTTGTATTAATAATTATAAATTAAGTATGTAACCAATTTTAGTAGAAAACTGCCATAACTAATATGCGTATATTTTTATGATGTCGAACCGCTTACTATTGATTTCAACTTTCGAAACACTTGTATAAATACGTTGTCAGTCTTTGATATAAACAGAGACCACTACACTTTTTATGTAAGTGTTTAGGTAGTGGAATTTCAGTGTTTCAAAAGTGCAATTATAATACTCAAGATTGTGAGAATATTGTACATATAGACTTATGAGCAACCATAGTATTATTTAAGCATTTACATTAATATTTTAAAATGTAACAGTCATTGATTAAAAAAATGGAGGACCATAGACAAGGCAAACGTTTTGACGTAAATAAGAAAAGGTTCAAAATAAAAAAGTGCGTTTGCAATAATGACAAATAATGTAAATATCTGTAGTGCGATTTAGATTTTATGTCGTTGCATATAAGTAGCAATTTTGTACTAAAATTTAAATATAAAAACACTTTTTCATAATCAAACCAACTTGATATTCGTATAACCGTCCATCTAAAAATCTTAATAACGGAAAATGTTTTTTTATTGTTTTTCTTAACTATGGTCCTACATTTATTACACAGCAATAGTGACTAGCAAGAAACATATCAAATTTTATGTGTAAATATAAATTTAATAATAATTTTTTTCATCTTCATTACGCGAATTTAGACATACGATAAAAGTTTCGAACCTCTTTAGTTTGTATGAATAGGTTATAGTTTTGATAGTGAAAGTGACAGTGTGCCAATTAGTTTATACTAAATGCATCGTTGAATGGTTCTTAATTATTTAATATTTATTCTTAAAACGTTCTGTATATATCAGAAAGATACATTCCAATTTTCCCTTGTAATTTACATATTAAAATATGTCCACTTTATTCAAAATTTAAACTATTAGATTATCTACGCATCTTAAATAATTGGAGTATGTCGAAAATCAATTAGAAAGTATTTTTGTAACCCTAATTTTATCAGCATATTGTTTTAATAAATGTGAAACAACGATTATTAATTATATTAAAGGAATACAAACGGATGTATAATTTGTAAGTCGCATTAATGATAATAAATTAAATTATCATTATAGTTTTGTTTTGAGGAGTAAATGAATAATGTTATAAAGAAGCGGAAATGAATTTATTTAAACCTATCCAACTTGTGTTATTTAAAAAAAACAAGTTTATAAATCAAAATAATAAAATTTGAAATAAAATAGTAAATATCTGTGACAAAAGTTAGTCTTTATAGTTTCTACCGGTTTCTACCGCAATAAACAAACCACAAAGTATTTTTACAATCCGCTGAGGGAGAGCCATAAACAAGAAATAGAATAAGTGCTCTGTGCATAGCATAATCTGGCCTGATAAATCCAATCCAGTCTTGTCAAACTCAAATATCACAAAACTTGAAATGTTATCGCGCGCGCTTCTTTAATTGTTCTGTTCAATAGTATTCAAAATGGAAATAGACGAATCACTTAAACCAAATATCAAGTGTTTTAAAAGCCATGTGCAGTGTCTGGGTCATCTAAATATCGACTACAATGCTTCCAGCACGACATTTATACTGTGGAATAAGTACGAAATATACGTATACGAGAATTTAAAATTTGAAGCTGCGTCGAAAGTAATGTTACCTGAATTTCAAATTTTTTATCTTGTATCTTCTAATAATTTTATAATATGCTTAGATTTCGAACGAAACATATACACCACGTGTATGAAATTTAAACAATCTGCACCAAAACGTTTGAAAACGAACTTTGTACAGCGAGAAAAGTGTGTACTTAGTACTACACTTTACACATCTGAGAAAGTATTAAGTTTGAAATTGGAACACAACACTCATTATCTATGGATAAATAATTTAAATTCGGAATTTGAATTAGAGAAAAAAATTAAGTTGACTTTTCCTAATGAAAACAACCAGCCATCACAATGTGAATTAAATTCATGTATTTTAAAATGTTACAAATTATACGAAAAATATGATAATTTATTAAGAATTTTTAACACAGATAGAGATGTAACAAAGGATTATAGTTTAATTATAATTAGTTTTGACAGAAGAGTTTTATATGGATGTTTATTTTCACAAAAAATGCAAATAAATGAAATGGCATTACAAAATATGTTTAGCGCTCCTACAAGAATTAGTGATATAAAATTGATTGAAGAAAATCTTGGATACATATTAATTAGTTTAGAATCAGGTACAATTGTAAAATTATCACTTGCTGATTTAAATAAAAATTCTGATATTGTTCATTTGAATACTGCAATTTATAAATGTGTTCCATTTCATGAATCAATATTATACACAGATGGTATAACAATGTGGAAATCTAATAATACATTTACAAAAGATATTAATTTCCAACAATTCCACATTAAACAAGTTAAGGATTTTGTATGTTTTGGTGATCAAATCCTTTGTACTACATTTACAAATTTAATATATTTATTTACTGTTGATAATGAAATAATTGTTAAATCTACATCCGATTATTGTGAAGCTAAAAAAATATTAAATGATACAGGATGTGTTTATAAAATTTTAGACAAAGTTGAAGATAACTATAAATTAGAGAAGAAAGTTAAAGAAGAATGTAATAATATAACAGCATTATCATTATCTAATCGTCCAGATATATTAGATAGCATTATTACATATTCTATTTTACTATATAACAATTATAAAGATGTTTTAAAAGAATCCCTTGATTTAACTTTGACAGATAATGTGAGAGAATTTTTCACTACAAATATACTTTGTTTATTAATTAGAATATTGCTAACATTTGAAAAGCATAAAATAAATGATGTTTTATTACAAGTATTTCAGCAAGAAACAGTATGAAAGTAAGTTTTTAATTGTAAAAATAAATTACCTTCTTCAGCAAGCTCTCTGTTATCCTTCATTTGTATGGTAAATTCCATTTCCTTTTGTTTCATTTCTTCTTTTAAAACGTACGATCTATCCGTAAAAGCTTGTAAAAGTAAATCCGAGTCGAATTCTTCATTGAGTCGCTTTCCGAATGCAAATAATTCCGCTTCTAAATTCCATTCTATGAATGTATTCCTTGGGTGGGTTTTTTTACCACCCGCTTTGTTCTCGCGTCTTTTAAACTCCGCTAACGTAGGTGCCACCCATCGGTGAATTTTTGGTGCTAAAAATGTAGAACCCAAAATTTATATCAAACCAATAACGATAAAAAAATAAACGATGTGATATGACTGTACCTTGTAATGTTCCAGGAAAATATTTAACGGCATTTCTTAAAAGTGGAACTGATTTTCTTAAAAGGGACATTTTGTTTTATCTCTTTTAAAACATTTCTAGTTTCATACATAAATACAAGAAAACGTCAAATGTCAATTATTTTGAGGTTATAAACGCACAGACTATGTATAAAATTAAGGCGATACTCGCAAACATTCTGCCAAATACCATTTAATTAAGAGTATTATTGTAAATTGTTAACAGCAATAATGCAAAATCGAAAGCCAAGGAATCGGAAGCGAAAAAAAAAGTAATCAGTGCTTGTTCATCCCACAAATGTTTCTAAAATTGGCAAGTATCATAAAATGAAAAAGGATGTAAAAAAAAGTAAACAAGGGTTTAGCAAATAAAAAGAATTTTTTTATTCCACGATTATAAAAACAGTAAAAACGTCATGTAAATTTATACAAGCAAAAAATTGTACATTAACAACTGACTTTAATTTTGGAAACAACTATAACAAAACAACAGTAACTTTGTTGACTAAAGTCGTTGTGATAACGAAGATAGTTTTGTTTAGTAATAGTTCTTGTTAAGTTGTAAACATGTTTCTAATAATCATTGTCGCTTTTTCAAGTTTCTACAGCGTAATATATATTCGCCGTTAATAACCTTTCTGTATACTCGCCCGCTCACTTATATTACCTCTCTCAAAAAGGTTTACGTGAGCATAAGGTCAGTTTTATATTCAACTACTGAGTACAAAACTGATACAACTTTACAGAGCGAGTTAATAAATTATCCACTAATAAATTTCGACAAATGTCAACTTCTCCGGCTGGTAAGGAAACCTCGCACTGAACTTAAAAACCCTCTTTTAATTTTGTTCACAGGTACAATTGTGTGATTACTGTAAAACGAAGCCGATGTGTCGTACATTGATGACGTCAGTTCAATTGCCTGAAACAAATATTTTGTTGGAATGGAAATGGAAATCTATAATACCTGTGTACCCAGTGAGTTATGGTAAATTACATTTATTTAAATTTTTGACGATAGGTTCCGCTGTAGAGTGAAAGCACAGATAATACAACACTACACTAGTAGTGAGAGAAATGATGCATTGATGGGGTTGAAACTGTTATTTGTTAAGTTTCTTCTACTGCTTTCATAATGCTAATATATTCAGTATCCGTACTTTGTCAAATTGATGCTGACTATGAAAACGTTAGTTACACCGACGAAGTATTGTCGGACGATAAATTTCACTTAAACATTTCTTAGTGGTCATTTAATCTTGTAAATACATTTATACTTACTCCTAGAGACGTGCTGATATAGTATGAATCAATTGAACTGTTGACGCCTGAAACTTTACTGGTCAGACCACACGGAAGTTTCACGTTTGACGGCCTTGCTGAGTGCATCACTAGACAGGACATGAGCCTTCTGAGGAACGGCCGCTTCTGTTTGGAGTCTCGTGGCGAGAGAAGGTACTTGAGGGATTGACCTGACCCAGTCGGTTCAGAGTATAATGAGTACCCTGACGTACCAAGATTTGGTGTCGCCGATTTTTTGTTTTCTAAAAAGAATTAATTATTTAAGTATCTATTTTCTTGTCTGTCTTTATAGAAATTGACACGTCGATAAAGAGGAAGTTAACTTACTTTTGGGTAAAGAATGTACTGAGGTGTTTTCCAGTTGATTTGAGTATACAGATTCTGTCGGCAACTGGTCGACATTGGTCGATGAGAATGTTACCCGTTTAAAAGCGACATTCGCGTACCTGATCTCTAGCGATGACATGGTTTGTCGCGGTACATTTTCTTTGGATGTATTCGACGTGTCTTGCCCGACTTGTCTGTCTAGCAGCAAATAGTGACACGTCTGTTTCTCCAACGTGCTGCATATAGTCTGTACTTCTACGCACACGCACGATGTAGCCGGTGACACTTTGCTGCTCTTCTTTGACACTTGTTTAGGTTTTTTCTGACGTTTGGCATCTTTCTTCGTTTGCATTCCTCTGTCGCGATTGCCTCGGCATTTGCTCTTATTCGCCTTTTTAATTTGCCCTTCCGATACGACACTGTACGCCTTGTATACGTTCTTTTTGCATTTCGGTGCTTTCGGAGTTTTTAATTTCACCGTGCTCTTTATTGTTTTTTTCAATTTGTCGTATTGTTTCCTTGTTAGCATAATAGGCTTCTGTTTTGTGAACTGTTCTATTTGTAAATATACTTGTATGTTCCGATTCAGTATCAACTGATTGTCGCGCGGTTCCTGATGCGTCAGTGGGCTGCACAGGGGGATACACGGGATAACGGGTGGTTTCAAATCGTATTGAGTTGGTGTAGTTTTAGTTTTGACTAATTTACATACTCTGTTTTTAGGCGGCGGTGACTTTTTTTCTTGATTGCAACATTTGCACTCAAACGTTCTGGATATACGGGCCTCCACGTGTTTCGTACAGTAATCACTGAAATATAATAATGCATTTTAATTTTATTTTTAACTTAATTTAGAATATTATGCACGCTCGGGGTTGTAATAAAAGACATTAATTTATAAGGAAAAACTTACTTTTTTTTTTTAGACCGCGATTCGCGACAGAACATATCCGAATAATATTCCTGGAACATACGAGTGTTAATATAAATTTTAGACGTGTATTTTCTCATCCTTTTTTCTTTTTTGCGGTAGATATTTTATAATTTTTGTTAAGAATTCTAGGAATACATTTCTTGAATATTTTGGCAGTGATTTAGTTTCTTGTACGAAACATTGTATCCCAACTTACATGCGTGATTGGTCGAGGGAGAGTTTGTCGATATTCAAGTCCCAGTAGTTTTCTGATCTCTCTATCTCTTTCTAATGGGTCAATGATGTTGCAACTGTCTCCGTGATAGTGTTTGATGGGAGCTGGAGTTAAAGAGATTCAACTAAATCAGTTATAGAGCGGACATTCGCAACCGTTACCTACAAATACTTCTGACACGGACAAGTAAAAAAAATCCTAAGTCATCATCATCAACTTGGCCTTATCCCTTATGGAGGGTAGGCACAGTATGTGCTGCTCTTCCATACATCTCTATCAGCCGTCATATCTGAATCC
>DVQH01001898.1:0-11253 GCA_018231625.1 Papilio phestus | reverse complement strand
ACATTGACGATGTTGCCGAAGAGGTAAAAGTTGAGGTAAGTGATATTTCTCTTTTAATATGTTATTTTTGTGAATGATCACCATGTTTGTTGACCCTAGCAAGCATAAAGGTCTGCGGCATAAG
Organism: Papilio phestus; assembly: GCA_018231625.1. Lineage (NCBI taxonomy): Eukaryota > Metazoa > Arthropoda > Insecta > Lepidoptera > Papilionidae > Papilio > Papilio phestus. Next base: position 11,129 of record DVQH01001898.1, on the reverse strand, counting down.
ATTGTGCTTATCTAGTTAGTGCATTTTGTGCTTTAACATGATTCAGCTATAGTAGATTTATAATTATTTTTCACAAGCTTATAATAGGTATACTGTCTAACTGAGATTTCTCATAGTTACCAAAACTCAGTGGATGTTTTCTTACATGAATGAATTGCTGTGATATGGAACATATAACTGGGTTATTTTATGCATTATTTCTTATTAAACTCTGTTAAACAGAACGCTTACAATCAAAATAATATTTTAATAATCAACTATATTCTTACAGCGATGGAATCGTCTTTCAAGACTGCAAAGATCTATTGCATATGTCTTATTGGTTTTGCTAATAACGATAATAGTTTTATATATTGCGTCAAAAATTGGGGATTCAGAAAGGGATAATGCTGACAAAGTACTGGTAAGTAGATTATTATTTACAATTGGAATTATATTAAGCAAATACACAAAAATGTATAAAACAATCTTTTATTGTAAATGAGCAGTAGTATTTTGCTTGATAAGTTAATATATTCAATATTTGGATCGTAAATGAAACATAGAACATTATAGATAACCTTATCTTCACTTTTGGTATTGAATTTCACTGTTATTTACATCCATAACAACACTAATAAAGATTAAAAACATATCAGTTACTGTTACTGAAATTGGAGATAAGTCACTTATTTAGACTTATTAGTAACATTTATTTTTATCGACTAGTGAAGAGTTAATTTATGTTTTAACACATGTACGCTTTTATCATTTTTTAAAGAATAAGTAGAATTATTTATCAGTGAAAACTCAAGTTTAGGTTAGTTTTAAAGCATTTTGTTTATCTATGGGTTTTTATACATTGTTATTGTACTTGAGTTCTGGGGTTTTGTAATTGCTTATATTTGTGGAATTATTGTTATCTTGTTATAGGTACAAAATACAACTCTAGTCAGTGCCGCAGGTGTAGTGCAGACTCAACATAAGTCTGCTATTGGTCATGATTCTGAAGAACATCATACATTTACAGGTTACTAAAGTACTTTTTTGCTTTGACATTTTTAATTACAATATTTAAACAATGCTAAATTCTTTTGACCAACTATTATTATTCCAGGCCCAGCTAATGCTCGACAGTATGCTGTGGTTGAGAGCTTCAAACATGCATGGAAAGGGTACAAGGAGCGTGCTTGGGGACATGACAACTTGAAACCAGTAACTGGAATGGCTTTTGACTGGTTCTCATTAGGACTTACTATTGTCGATGGATTGGATACAGCTTTCATCATGGGATTGACTGATGGTATGTTTTTCAAAAAGCAAGAAATGACTTAAAATATTATACACTAGCTTTCGCCCGCGACTACGTCCGCGTGGAATTAAAAAAAGACACAATTGTAAATAGCCTATGTTTTCTACCAGACTATGTTCTACATCTTTGCCAAATTTCATCGAGATCCCTTCAGCCGTTTAGGCTAGAAACTCTAACAAACACCCATCCATCAATCCAAACTTTCGCATGTATAATATATTATTAGTAAGATTTACGTTATTTTCATTATGATTTGGTATGTTTTAATATAATGTTTTTAATATTGATAAAAAGGTCATTGCAAATCAAGTAATTTCTGACTTGCTACCAATAGCTACGAAGATTCTTTTGACTTGTTGTAATGTTTGAATATTAACTTAGTGACTGAGTTATTTGAAGTTCTTTGGATTTTATTGACATTTATATATCTATACTAGCTGTTACTCGCGACGTCGTCCGTGTGAAATTAGTAAATATTAAAAAGTTATAACTATTGGCCTATGTTACTCACAGATAAAATACCTTTCTAACAGTGAAAGAATTTTTAAAATCAGCTCAGTAGTTATTGACTTATTTCAATACATATAAAAAATACAAATCTTTCCTCTTTACAATATTAGTATAGATTAATTCTTCTTAGATATGTTTAATTATTATTTATAATTTTTCAGAGTATGAAGAAGGCAAGAAGTGGATTAAAACCGAATTGGTATTTACAAAAAACAAGGATGTTAATTTCTTCGAGGTCACTATTCGTGTGCTTGGCGCTCTGCTGACCAATTATCATTTCTCTCATGACAAAATGTTTCTTGAAAAAGCGGTCAGTATTATTATAAATAAAACTTATTACACTGTAAACATTGAAAAACGTATAAACTATGGTATTTGAATTTCATTCATTGATAAATCATTTCATATTATTTTTACTACTTTTGCTCTTTTGGACTTAAGCATGTTTCACATTGTATGATCTCTTCATATGTCAATTGGTCCAGTGGAACTTTTTTTCTCATTGTGACAATTGAACCCATACAATAATTGGACCAATTGGAAATAGAAATCTTTCTAGATACATCTGCTATAAGCAAATACTAAAGAGCTAATGATTTGACGAGTTCATTTTAGTACTTCAAAGTCGAAAGTTTAGATGGATAGATGGATGTTTGTTCGAGTTTGCCTAAACGGCGGAACAGATCTCGATGAAATTTGTACGTAAAGGGTAGTCTGAAAGGACACGTCGTGGGCGAAAGCTAGTATTAACATAAAAGTCCACAAAAACTTTGTTCTAATTTGTCATTTTAACACTTTGATATTAATATTGAATCAAATATTTTACAGAAAGACTTGGGTGATCGACTTATGTCAGCGTTTTCATCACCCTCCGGTATACCTTATTCGGATGTGAATTTGGCTACAAGAACGGCCCATGCTCCGGAATGGTCTCACTATAGTACCACAGCGGAAGTAACTACTGTCCAATTGGAGTTCAGAGAACTTTCTAGAGCAACCAATAATCCAGCATATGAGGTGAGAAAAGCATAGCAATAGAATAGCAATAGGGTTGTAACGGAACTCCGCTTACGCATCCGCAAGTGCGGAACTTCCGCTAGAAATGATAACTCCGCATCCGCTTCCGTTAAAATGGCCTCCGTTACAATCTAGATATAAATACATTTATTGTTTAAATATTTATTGTTACATAGAAATTTTGTTTTGAATGTTTGCGGATGCCTAATTGTAGCAATCGCTTCGCTTTTATGGCGAATTAAGGTTACTTAGTACCTTATAAAATTAAAATAAAATTGCTTGTAAAAAAATATGGTTTTGCACTGTCGAAACACCCGTACATAACGTTATACTAGTGGAAGCCTACTTTAACATTGCGAGATTTTCAAATTGAACGGAAGCGAAATTCTATTGTTTCAATTGATTCCATCGTTAAATGAAATCAAGCTATAAACTGTTGTAACTTTTATTTATAAAACTTGATTGGCGATTGTTGATAACGCGTTTCACTGCTGCCTTACGAATGTTCATTACTGTTCTTAACATTTTCGTAAATTACTTTTGAAATCTACCTTTGCTAGTGTTAGCTACAGCGGATTATATTTTAAAGAATAGCTGGCGTAAAAATTAAATACAGGGTTATGTCATTACTAGAAAAAAAATCATTACCTATTGCAAATACTGATTACAATATTAAAATATCCTAATTTTCGGGTAATTGTAATAAATACAGGAATGTGTCTATTTATAGGCCATGGCCATATTTTTACAGAATTTTTTTCAATAATCATTTCTCAAACTTCATTATTGTTTTGAAAACAAAAATATAAAAGATCCTATATTTATTTTTTCTGGTAATTAGAAAATAAACCCTGTATATAGCGAATGAATGTAAGGATAAATAGGTTTGTCGTGTTCATTAACTTATAAATTATATTTATTCGTGATTATTTGTACAATAGAGTCTTTGTTTCTTAGTTTCTTCCTTATAAGTTTAGGTTTATAAAAATTGTCTTGTATTTTCAAAAATGAGTACTTACAGGATGCTATAGCGGCTGTATCAGAGAAGATTCACCAATTGCCGAAGAAACATGGTTTAGTTCCAATATTTATAAATCCAAATACCGGACACTTTTTGCCACACGCTACAATAACGTTGGGAGCTAGAGGCGATAGTTACTATGAGTATTTACTAAAACAGTGGCTACAGACTGGCAAGACAATTAACTAGTAAGTTACTTCCAAACTATAAATTAAGTGGTGGTTAAGTTTTTTTTATTATTATTTGTTAAGCTAGCGCTTGACCACAATCCTGAAGGAAGTGACGGTGCAGTCGAAATATGGTACGCGATAGCTGTTCTGTCTCCTTCTGAAAGCCCCCACGTCATATTTGGACGGGAAAACTGATGCCGGCAACATGTTCCAATCCTTTGCAGTACGCACAAGGAACGATGACAAAAACTTTTTCGTTCGAACTCGCGGTACATCGACTACGAAATGATGGAATAAAATAGGGTAGTTTTGTGAATTAAAGCGGTATTATAACAGAGACGCAATTCGATGTCGATAGGTAGCATGAAACTCATGAAACGTAATATAGGACAATCGGTCCAATAGGAGTTTTTTTTCCCATCGCGCTATAGATATAAGACCAATCGGAACATAGAATGCATTCTATATACATTCTTTCTCGAAAAATCATCCGATGTACATTTTAATTTGTAATCTCTGAATATTATAAATGTTACTTTCGTATTTTTTATGATTTGTATTTAATTTTTAATGTATTTTGCAGTTTACTGGATGACTATATGACGGCTATAGAGGGTGTTCGGGAATTCTTAGCGAAACGATCATCGCCGAATAAACATTTATTTATTGGAGAATTGTCTGCCGGGTCAGAGGTAAATGTCTATAACTAGCTTTCGTCCGCGACTCTGTCCGCGTGGCATTAAAAAAACCTAACCAATTAGCCTATGTGTTCTTCCCGATTATCCTCTACATCTATGCCAAATTTCATTGAGATCCGTTCAGCCGTTTAGGCTACAAACATCCCATCCATCTAAACTTTCACATTTATAATATTAGTATGATATACTAACTTTAAGATTGAATCTTTGTTTGTAAATAATCAATTAAAAAAAATATCAACCGTGAACAGGAGAAGAAACAGAAAGAAGTACTAACACGTAAGCAGGAGAAGAACAGGAGCAAGAGCCAGCGCGAGGAGGCGGAGGAGGGCGCGGCGCCGGTGACGCTGCTGCAGCGGCCCAAGGAGTACGTGGTCAAGTTCAACTTCCCCGACCCGCCGCCGCTGCAGCCGCCCATCCTCGGACTGCACAGTCAGTTATGCTTTTATACTGTTCAAATCTATTCTAGTTTTCAAATAATCAGGGATTATCTGTGGTAGTTTCAAATAAGTAGAACCTGTTAGTTTTCAAATAAGTAGGACCTGTTAGTTTTCAAATATGCAGGATCTGTGATAGTACTCAAATAACTCGGACTTTTGACTCTGATCGGATAACGTAATTCAATTTAAATTAAGTTTATTAAGAAGTTATTTAACTTTATTTTTGTCCAAATGTAATCGTAAATGATGCATGGATCAATCTATACCATATTCGATTTAACACATTTTATTTTTTTTTACAGATGTGAACTTCAACTTCTCTGGTCAGAAGCCGCTGTTCATAGACGTGGACTTCGGCATAGATCTGAACTCGCGTATCGCCATCGTCGGCCCCAACGGAGTCGGCAAGTCCACATTCCTCAAACTTCTGGTGGGAGAACTGAGTCCCATTCGAGGGGAGTTGATCAGGAATCATAGATTGGTTAGTATAATTGTTCATTTTGATAGTAATCATATTTTTAAGCGTAGAAAACAGTCGTTTTTTTTGTCGTAAATCCCTTTGTAACACTTACTAGCTTTTGCCAATGACTGTCCGCACGGTATTAAAAAAAATAGTCAGTAGCCGGTATGGTAATTTGTTCTAATTTTAATGAAAATAATAAACCACAATTTAATTAAAATGAAATTTCGCCTTAATTAGTTAATTTTGTAGTCTTGATGCCAGATTACAAAGCAGCTGCAACCACACTGATTGACAAGAAATTTATAAAAGCGCCATCTAGTGTTATAAGTGAACATAGTCTATGTCAGGGGTCGAGAACCAGTGAAACGGGTGCAATAATTGACACTACACAATACTTTGGGCGCGTCGATGATAATAAAAATACTACGAAAAAATTATGTAGTAGTATCACCATGGTATTAACGCAATAATCGCAGTCAAAATTATTCCATTGCACGAAGACCGAATTAAAAATTTCTATAAACAAATGGCACTTTGATGCATAAATGATTCGGTTTAGGTATTTAGTTTAAGGTATTATAGAACTAACATGTTCTAAGGAACTAAAATCTCTATAAGAAATAAAGAGAAAATAATGTTTGCCACCCCTGGCTTATGTATTCTTTGATTATATTGCCGTTTTGGAGTGTAGTGACATCCATCGTTTCTAATGTGACATTTGTGCAGAGGATAGGCCGCTTCGACCAGCACTCCGGCGAGCACCTGACGGCCGAGGAGTCGCCGGTGGAGTACCTGCAGCGGCTGTTCGGGTTGCAGTACGAGAAGGCGCGCAAGGCGCTGGGCACGTTCGGGCTGGCGGGGCACGCGCACACCATCAAGATGAAGGACCTCAGCGGCGGACAGAAGGCGAGGGTCGCCCTCGCTGAGCTCACCCTCATGGCGCCAGATGTCGTTATTTTGGTAAGAGTCCGTTTTGGCCCCTTTTCCTTTCCACTCTTTTCTTAAGAGGGACGGATGGGAAGGAAAAGTGGATTTGACGGTGGAGGAGACGCATAGGAAGAAATATCCTCTTTATTTGCGTCTCCCTCCACCGTCGATTAAGGGTAGGCAACGCATCTGTAATTGCTGATGTCTATGGGCAGTGGTCGTTACGCCATTTCGGCGGTTTCAAGTGGCCGCTTGCTCGTTTTGCCACCTTATAACATAAAAAAAAGAGTCACGATCACTTTCTTTATATGATTTTTTATATACATGTTATTTCTAATCGAAACAGTCTTAGTTTTTAATACTCTTGTATCTTTTTTGTATTGTCCTAATTTAGCCACAACAGGATTTTATTATTTTAAATCTACTCTTATATCTTAGGTATTCATGTATAATAGTAATTCATAAATGTCATTGTTGTCTCACTTGTAAAATCGATAAATATATTCGATATTGGCGGAACGGACGGAAAAGAGTCAAAAAAGATTCTATTTGACGCAAACTTTTGAATTTTAAATCGTTTACAGAGCACTTTAGTCCTGTCAAACAATTTTGCTGTACAAACATAACAATTCCACCATTTCTAAGTAAAACGTTGTAGTTTAATATAATTATTTTGTGTATAGGACGAGCCGACGAACAACCTTGACATCGAGAGTATCGACGCGCTGGCGGAAGCCATCAACCTGTACAAGGGCGGCGTCGTCATCGTGTCGCACGACGAGCGCCTCATCCGCGAGACGGAGTGCGCGCTCTACGTCATCGAGGACCAGACTATTAACGAGGTAATACACATTATTATGCATTTAATTATTTATTAAAAATTACTAGCTTTTGCCCGCGACTCGGTCCGCTTGGAAATAAGTAAAACAAGTCCGTAGCTTATGTGTTCTTCCAGACTGTCTCCTACATTTACCAAATTAAATCGAAATTCGTTCAGCCGTTTAGACTACAAACTCCAACATCCATCCATCTATATAAACTAAATGACATATTTAACAACAGCGCCATCTTTTGTATAACCAAACAATTTAGTTTGCCAAAGTTTAAGCCAGATGTAAGAGCATTAAGGGCCGGCAGAGGTACTTGTATCAGTTATATAAGACAATCTTAAAAATCTATATGAATATGAAAATGGCATTAAAGGAGCTAACATAATTTAATTTAACTTGTCTTCCAAGTGGGATATTTTGTTGCGCTATAAACCTTTATATATTTCTTTCTCTTAATAAATGAATTATTATTTGATGTACAGGTGGACGGAGATTTCGATGACTATAGGAAGGAACTTCTGGAGAGTTTGGGAGAGACTATTAATTCCCCTTCGATCATCGCTAACGCGGCTGTTCTACAATAGAACAAATATCACATGGATTATAAACATACGTGAATATAAAATCAACAAATATCAACAAATAATTTAACATGTACCATAATTGGTAGTTTATTGATTTAATAAGTCCCCAAAGTGTTGATTAAAACTATACTCAGAGATGCCTTAAGATACCAATAACGTGCAGTAGTTTTCAATTTATGAAATTTATGTCAAAAGTTTTCTAGAACATGATGGAACGTATTTGAATGGTTTCAAACAATTTTTGTATTTATGTAGTTTGATGATATTTAATAAAGAATGTATAGATAGGACAAAATTTGCCTCCGTAACGGAACGTGAATCTAAATAAAATTTTGTAATTATAAATTATGTTTTTCTTATGCTGTTTGTATGTTTAGGCACCCTGTATTTTTCATTATATGCGAAGATACTTAAATTTTGTCTCCTTTAAAAATATTTTACTGTTCCATACTTTATATTCAGTTTTTTAATTATGTATGTTGTAATATATTTCGTGGCACAATTAATACATTAAATTATTAATTATCTACCAATATTCTCTATACTCATACTACTTATAATTAACTAGTATCACTAAAAAATGTATTTTATTTTGAATCTAGATAGAAAATAAATAAAAATTAGATTACTTATATTACAATTATTTCATCCTGAATTATTAAAAAAAAAGTAAACAGGCAAAGTTTTATTTATTTTCTCTTTACTATAATAAAAATTATGTCAACGCAATATAATAATTTTTTCTGCTTATAGCGAGTAGTTCAATTGAAGTTATAATATTAAATTGCTAATTATAGGTGAATTCTCTGGCTTAAAATATTAGATTTAAATCTTCATGGATCGATGGATAGATTACCCATAGACTGAATAAAATTAAAACAATTTCCACAAAAGCTTACTAAGCTTATACTATGAGTGTACAATAACATGACTCTTGGAATGTTAAGCTACCGTCCATTATCGTACATCAATTAAAATTTCCATAAGTAAAAAAAATGTGTAATCACTTTTATCGAAATGTAAAATTACAGGGGACCTAACATGAAAATTTGGGAGAAAGTATTCTTCATAGGCAAAACTTATATTTTCGGTGTAATATACGCCCGCTACACAAATCGAACACACTGTTGATGACGTTACGAATACTTTTCTCATTGCTAGGTCCTCTTTTATTATTGAGTTGTTTAAACTAATAGCTGGGATACAGACATTTAAAATTAACAAGTACTCAAAGTTTGCGAGTACTAAGCACTTGAATTATAGCATAATTTATTTTATCCCATAATTAAAGTAATGTTCGTTATATTTATGCTATGGTTGTATGGAAATAAATGTAATATTTATATCAATAAATTTTTTACTCGAGTTATTTGTTTCATTATTGCTTTTTACTGACGGTTACTATGAACCACAAAAAATATTTTTGTTTCCTAATTTTAACGCTAGATGGCATTAGCAACATCATTTTGAAACAAAAGTGATACTTCGTTCTCAAGCGGCGAATTATTCAACTATCGCTTTGGTAATAAAAATATTTAAATAACTAACTTTCGCCCGCGACTCCGTCCGACTGGAATTAAAAAAAAAAACAAAAGTGAGTAGTTTATGTGTTCTTCCAGACTATGTTCAACATCTGTGGCAATATTCATCGAGATCTGTTCAGCAGTTTAGACTGCAAACTCTAACATCCATCCATCCATTTAAACTTTCGCATTTGTAACATTAATAAGAAGATTGGTTTTAGTTTCTACCATGGGTTAAGACATTTACTTTTCTAAACTATTTCGTAGAAATAATTGTATAGCTAAAAAACTGCAGAGCTACAGAAATAAGTTATTTCTATAACAATAGATGAGTTAAATAAACTGAAATTAAGGCATTTTTGTTTTAAATTGATCAGAGGTAATTTGATTGGACGTAGGTACTGCAACGGGGGATTGTGCTCGATTCGTTCGCAGCCTTTCAACCCTCCATTACAAAGTTCTCGGCTTCATTAGAGGATTTAAAACGCAAATTTCCTTTTCGATTGTAACTTTTTTACACTTCTCCAGGGGAAGATTCTTTTTTAAACTGGAAAGGAAATCAGTGTCCCCGTCCCCTTTGAGAAACGGAACGTGTTTTAAAAGAAATTCATTTGAATACGATTCAATCTGTTTGAATCATTGTAATTCAGTCTGTTAGGTTTAAGAACAAGACATTTTTCGTGATCAAATGGAATTAATATTACATAATTATTTTTAAACAACTGAATTAATAATCATGTTCGGTTTTATTAGGAACTCGCTGTTGCTTGCGACTTCGTTTATTTATCTAGACCAAATTTGGCTTGCGGACAGACAGATAAAAGAATTTAAATGCGATTTTCATCACCTTCCCGGAATCTGGAGTTTTTCTTTTGGTATTACACACAGATACTCCAATTTTATTACTTGTATAAGTAGATAAAGATTATACAATAAATATATTTACAAATATGTTCGTATTCGTAGTATGATGCAAATTACGGTTTTCCAACCCCGTCAGATTTACACAAGCATCACAACCACCAAAACGTATTACCCACATAATTCCCTAACGAGCTAACAATAAGAGGTTGGCCAATCACTCCGTCACTACCTACTAAGAGCATTCCACCCCCTAATCTTATTTATTATCTTGTTACTTTGTCTAAATCATTTACCCACGAGTTTCTTCGAAGCAACGAATATTACGAGTACAATTTTACTGTGACATGGTTGCATCGTTTCAGTATATTTCTCGTATACACAATAGAAGCGATTACTCTCCCCACGGAATGATTTTATTTGTGCAGTTATTACGAGCGTCGGGAGAGATATTTAAATTTCATTAGGTTTGTTTTACACTTAATTTGTGAGGGGAGTAGCGAGGTATTGGTAGGGTGGGGCTCTGTTATTGCTCTGAGCTTTGTAACTTGTTTCGAATTACCCTCGCGTATTGTAATGCCGATTTAAATTTTGCTCGATACGTGTCTCTTTACTCTTGAGAGTAAAGATATATCAGTTGCAGGGATTGTTATTTTTTTAATAATTCAATATAAATGAATATTAGTTATTCTGATATATCATGAAACATTATTATATGTAGTTTAAGATTTATTATTAATGCTAGGTTATAAATCAGTTTATAACATTATTCTAACCTTACAACTTTTTTTTCC
>DVQH01001897.1:0-11254 GCA_018231625.1 Papilio phestus | reverse complement strand
TCTCTCTCTCTCTCTCTCTCTCTCTCTCTCTCTCTCTCTCTCTCTTACTCACTCATTCACTCACTCACTTCCACTCTCACCGGTAGATAGGCAGCAAATCTAATCTCTCTCTCTCTCTCTCTCTCTCTCTCTCTTTTGGTTCTCTAATGAGAGGCTTTTACTGAATTTTTAAGGTTGTTTTAAATTGAGTGAAAATAAAAAATCGCTATAATAAAAGTACCAGACGTTGAAGCAAAATGTGATTCACAAACAAACAAAAATCGATTTGGAGAGCAGTGAGCCATTGGGCCATTGGGTGGAATTGTTTTCTGTCCGCGCTGCAATTACTTACAAAGCAAAGGAGCGAAGAAATGAAATAGCGAAACAAGAAAGGAGATCGTTTTGATAGCTTGCGATCTTACTTGAGCGCCAATAACATATTAGCTTGGTATGGTTCACTCCGATCAGTAAGAAATACTTACAGTAAGACCAAGACAGTTTAGACCATAAGAGAGAGAGAGAGAGAGAGAGAGAGATGGGGAAGAAACACAACCACACAAAAACGAAACCTAAGAAGCTTTTCGGGGAAAAAAGATCAATCATATGTTCAAAGAAGTAAGTTATACCAGACAGAAAAAAGTAAACTAAGTGCGTCAGTTCCAACTTGACTCAAAAGACAATCGAAAGCCCAATTAGAGTGTTTCGATGGTAACTCGTTGACTGATTCGCTTTCTTTCTATTGCTACTACATTCGACTTACTGCAAGCTTTTCCTGTCTTTTATTTATTTATTTACTTTCTTTGGGATTTAATTACTATTATTTTACTAAAATAAGTTACTAGTGCTATTTTCTTGACCTCGCGTCATTACGTTGAGTCATTAAAGATTGAGAATTACATATTGTTTACAATAACTGAAATATTTATTATTTCAGAGTTGGTTAAATGTAAATTTAATTTTTAATAATTTAATAATGAATGTTAGGATTTTTCAATTTTAAAATAAATAGTATTTGCATGTGCGTTTTCCGCATTTCTAAATTAAATGCTTTGTGTTGCTTTATAAAGCAATATATATATATTCAGCAAGAATTATATTTTATTAGAAAAATAAACTATATAAAACAAAGATCTGCAAATGACATTTTTTCATTGCTCAAGTAAACAATTGCTAATTTAATGTATTAGTCATCCAAAGCTACACAACCAGATTCGACATTCTGCAGATTTAATGTAAAACGATACTATAGCCTATGGAAAACTTTTTTGTCAATAAAACTGTTGTCGTTGTAACTTTAATATTGAAGTGCTACCGTCGATGCATTAAATTGTGGTTTAGCTGTAACAAGTCAAAATTGCAATGCTGACATTTCAATGCTTTTGCAACAATCAAATTTAAGTATAAAATAAATATCACATTTGCCCACAGTGCTTTGTTGCATGGTTATTTTACACTGGAATAAGTTAAATAAATTTAAATATTATTAGCAACATTCAGCAATAATGTACCGTAAAGAAGAAAAATTGCTTCTTTCTTGTGTCTATGTAAATTGATGTGATTGATAACAGATCTCTGTGTAGGTTTACTTCATTGATGATGATACCGAAAAAAAGAAGACAGTTCTTTTCAAGTGCAAAACTCACGACACATCTTGTGTAGCGTTGAAATATTTGTATGAGAATAGCAAACCTTGTTGTGTAGTGTGCAAAGCGACAAAGTACGACAGCAACGAGCGTTGCGTGCTTTTCCTATTCATATTATTCTCTCTATTACTCACTAAGTGGATCAAATGTTTTTCTCGTACAACAAATGAAAGAAAGAGAGTGGGAGAGAGATGGCCAAACCATGTTTCAACTTACAATAATTTGCATCATATAATTCTAAAATAATTTATTATAGTAGAAGTAGGAGTGTGTCCTGTAATTTGTAACTTGACATTGCTAGTTTGCCTTTGGCAAAATCATAACTTCATCACATATCAAATCACCTCGAATGCTAGAAGTTTTTTATTTTTTGTTCACTTTCACTCTCATTCTTTAAAATTCCCAATGTCTAAAAATATATTTTGTTTTATTTCCCTATAGCGGTGTTTGCGTGTATTTGCATTTAATTTCTTTGCTGAACAGTTTGAACACATTGGTGCAATCATCAAATTGTTTGCATCTTGCTTCTCTCACAAATTTGATTATTCGGTGTTATTCAAATAGAAACAATTTTCATGCATGATTCTTTTTTCTAGAAAGAGATTAAATTCTTTTGTAAAAAACATAATAAAAATAATAAACAAAAGTGCAATTGATCTTTTTAATGGTATCATCGATTAATCTTCACTTTGTTGATCTAAAATGACTTACGTGTGCGTGACTGCATCAGCGAAATTCCTCCCAACTTTCTTTTAAAGGTTTAAATAAAGTTTTGTATTTTGCTATTGCTATTGCAACTTGCTAGTTCTAGATGAATACTTTAAATGTAATTAAAGCTATTGAAAAATAGGTGTTCATCTGGTAGCACAAATTTAATCGGCTTAGTTTGGCAATGCTTAACTAAAGGTGTGTCTCTGTGTGCGTGCGCTTGATTAGAGAGAAAATGGCGATGAAAAGCGGTATCGATAGCTTTCAGTGATGGATCGATTAATCAAGAGTGTGTGAGAGCAACTTGAGGAGGGGCAAGGAAGGAGTCTCGGGTGGTGGCGTGCGCGAGGCATGTCAGTCAATATTGACACGACGCGCCAAGCACCGAGCAACCCCGAGCAAGCCAGAGCAAAAGGCCGAATCAGTGAACTGGTAGGTTCGAGGTAGCTCGCGGACTGTGTCCCCACTGCAGTACCATGCAGTGCCAGATTGCCAGGCCACCCGGCACTGAGTGGCCCAGTGAAAGAGTGAAACTTGAGTCAGACAGCTGCCAGAACACGGTGCATACCTGTCAGGCCAAGCAGGACAGAGTTGGCACCACACTGGCACTGTTTGCATTTCCAATTTGCTACTAAGTTAGCTCGCCAGCTTCGTTCAACTTACACTGGAATGGGAAAACAAAGAAACTAAGAGTGTGAGAGGGGAGAGAGAGTGAGAGCTTGGAATGAGGAGAGTCACTAATGATCCGTATTCATTCCAAGTCAGGATTCTACCGGCAGCTGCAACAGCAGTGGTATTCCCCCCTCTCGCCTTCTCTTGATTACGACTAAACAATGGAGAAATACTTTGTTGAAAGTTGAAACTCACGACTCAAGTGCCGCCTCCGTGCTCGAGTATCAGCAACGCCGAGGATTACCAAAGTGGTTAAGAACTTGCTACAAATAACTACAGAGAAGCGCTAATTAAATGGAGATTCAATTTGTCACCGTCCGGACCAAGTTTGACCTGGCTCATCAAACGCCGATTCTGACAGCGTAGTGTCATCAATTATTGATACTTCTCAGTACAAAAGGGTTCTTACTCGCGCTCTCTTATATTCTAGCCATAGGTGCATTCTCACCACTAACCTCTTGTGTCTTTCCGCCAAATGTCACCTAGGCCATGTAGCACTAATTGACGGAACTACACATTTACCATTGTCTCTCCACAAAACATAAAACTTATACTACAATTAACTGTCAAGTAAATAGTACTCGATTTTTCTTTAGGAGTGATATTGCAATTATTAAACCTTATATGATTCTCTAAAACATAAACCTTAATTTGACCCAATTTTACATTCTACTTATTCCTTGTTTGTCCTAAGGTCAAAGTGACTAAATAAATGAAACTAAATTTATATTTTTATATATAATCATCAATGAGTTTTAAGCAGATGAGTTAAACATATTGCTTTATGTTTTTCTATGATTATTACAGCATACTTTTTAGTTGTTTTTGGACTAAGCAAATTAAAAACAAGGATTTACATTTAAAATAGCATTATCATTAATAAACAAGAAAAGTGACGTTAAAAAGTGCAAAGTGTCAAAACAAATCTTTAGCGCTAACCAAATATTAATTTGAATATCAAAATTTACTGACCGCAACAAAAGTTGCAGAAAAATTACTTGTTCACTCATTTTTTTTCAGCATTCAGTTG
Organism: Papilio phestus; assembly: GCA_018231625.1. Taxonomy (NCBI): domain Eukaryota; kingdom Metazoa; phylum Arthropoda; class Insecta; order Lepidoptera; family Papilionidae; genus Papilio; species Papilio phestus. The sequence continues at coordinate 7,222 of DVQH01001897.1, read as the reverse complement.
GAAAATCATTTTATGCTTTTGAGAATGAGATGAAGGAATGTGATGTCGCAGCAAAGTTTTTAATGAAAAATTTAATATGACAATTCCCAACCGTGCCACTCGTCATGTGGCACAGATTTCACGGAAGACAATTAATAACAAATTATAATTTCCATTTTAATCAGTATCATTTTAGAGGCAATTTAAAAATGGTGATTGTATGATTCAATTAAGATTATTGCTGGAAAGAGAGAAATGGATGGCTTGGGGACAGCGGAGTAACAATTGGGGAGTAGAGGAGGGATAACCAATGTTGGGGAGTAGCGGGGGATGCGATGAGAGTAGGGATGATCGATCGATCGTGCCAGCACTTTCTCTCACTGGCTTGCCGAGCTCGACTTTGGTGCCCAGTGAACGACACCATCTTGCACCACACACACACATACCTTACAGGTGAAAATCACGCAGAACAATGGTGAAATAATGAGCCTTGAGAAAGAGAGAACGAGGGCGAGCCACTGCACTTCACAATGAGTAGATGAGCATCGTCGAAAAGAGCATTCACACCTAAACACTGAAAACATGCTTCACTGCCTTCCATTAATTTAAAGTTCAGCATCTCCAACAACATTCTTTTTATATAAGGTTAGTGGCTGTACAACATTTAACGAGTTTGCATAAAATCCATTGTTTACATTTAAAACTATAGATAATAGCTTCATTGTGTGTGTGTGTGTGTGCGAGTGCAATAACTTTTATCCTTGGTAATAGATGTTAAGCACTCTGAAAAATGGCTCATTCGTGTAAGATAAAGTTTGATCAAAATTCATATTTAGCTTTGCCAAAATAATAGAGTCGACAGAGAGAATGGAAGATGTGGATGAGAGTGTGACAAAAAGAAGATAAAAGTTGCTATCACTTTAGTATTGAGAATGAGTCAGAGAAAAACTTCTTGACACGAGCCGCTGAGTGGATGGTGTCAGACATTTTTTTGCCAATAAAGCGTCGGATGTTGTGGGTTGACATACGACGAGCACCACTTCCGGTGGAGAGGTCGTCGCTGCTGTTCACCGAGTGGCGTGTCTTGGCCGCTTGCGTCACCGAGGATGGAATGTAACAGTAGTAATGTGTGTGACGCCGTTGACTCGTTATTTTGTTCTTCTGACTCTTCGACTTGCTCGGCAACTCGTGAGTAGTCTCCAAGTTGATCGACTCAAGGTTGGTGAGACTGCCACGATCCAGGTTGGCGTACACTTTCACGTTGTTGAACTTGACATTCTCCGAGTGACCGTTGTTGATCGAAGACGAGGACGAGGTGGTTCGCTTCGACGGCTGCAGTGGTGGCGAAGTGCACTCGCTTGGCTCACAGATCTTGGTCAAACTGTGTGCCGATACATGTACTGCTTTCTTCTGGTACGCCGGCTTGTTTGGCTCTAACAACACAAAGTAAAACAAACCACAATTCAGAAACCACAACTCAGTGAGCCAAATTTACTTTACACTCTTGTTTGTATTGCAATTTGCAAATATAAATTAGAATATTGAACAATGAAACATAGATATTAAAGTAAAATAACTCTTGTAATAATATTTCTGTTATTACACTATTTTATGAACACTTGTGTAATTTTTATTATATCTAGATTTTAAAATTTATTCTTTATTTTAATGGCAAGTTGAAACAAAACTTTGTTTGGTATTTTGTCTTATAAACTTTTTGATTGTTCAAATGTTCTAGAAAATTTGCTTTGGGGCTGATAGTACGAGTTTAGAGTTAAAGTAGAGAAATGCAGGAAATTAAACGCCTTACCTTCATAAAGAGTCAGATCGGCACTGAGAGAGGAGAGATTGCGAGAAGCTGCTTCGTCTTTCTCGTCTTCGTGCTCAGGTGAAATGACGATGGTGGCCATGCGAGCACCGTTCACCTTTTGCTCGATTGACCCGTTGCTTGCCTGGTCTAAATTTGACTGTTGACTTTTAATCAACGACACCTGGCTCTCTTGGTCAAACTCGACATTGAAGAGTTTGTCCACATTAAACACTGGACTGATGATGTGGATCTGAAGGCCACCAAACCGGTAGCGAGTTCGAGTGCTGAGCAGTCGGAGACAGAGCACCTCTTCGGCCATGTCTTCGATGTTACCTCCCGAAGATCGGTGGCGATGGTAGTGGTCAGGCGAGGATGATAGTGTGGGTGAGGGTGAGTGGTGTCGTCCAGTGCTCGCACCACTCGGGTACAACTCGTCGTCTTCAATGTAGAGGTCAAGTTTCACTCCATTACGGTTCTGACCAAAACTCGTTCTCCGGTGATCGATGTCGGGACACGAACTCTTTCTTCTTCGCATCATTTTGGTCACCATATAAAACACAGTACAGCACTTTTGAATGAAAAGAATGAACAAATCTCAACAAATCACACAGTTATCACAATTTAAATGTTTTGAATGCAGTTGTGCTAAAATAAGCTAGTAAGCTTTTTGTAAGCCGCTTAGAGTTGTTGAGGCCTTACCGACCAGTTGGTAGTCGGCGTTAGTTTTCAATGGATATGTAAAAAGTAAAGTTGTCGAGTAAAACAAAATTTTAAATTGTTATAAAAAACGAAACATTGTGCTGATGTGCATGTGAGTCTGTAGAGATATGAACAAAGATGAAGTGAAAGGTATAAGCGAAGAGGCACGGGAGTGATGAGTGCAACAGTGGTGCGCAGTGGCACCCAAAGTGACTGCGGGCCAAATGAAACGCGTGATGGCTGGCACTAGAGTGTGATGTGTCGGTGGCGAGAGTCGCCGGTCGACTGCGACCTGCTGGGCACCAACATCTCGGACCTCGGATGCCTATAGTTTGAGATGTGCTGTGCACGCGACGGTGCCTTGGCTCGATGAGCATGCGCTCCATCAAACCACTCGTCTGCGCCAGGTTCCCAACTTGAAGGATTGGGCTGATTGAAAATTATTATTGGCAGCAGTGAGGAACGATGACGAGGGTGACGCTAGAAATGGCAGTGCCCAAAACGACACACCATCACGGTTCGCCTCAAAGACAACACACGCTACCACTGGTATTGAGGTGGTGAGAGCTACCAAACGCTCCACTGCGCCCACTCTCTCTTAGAGGAAGCACCATTCCAATTTGGCTCTAATTTGTTACTCTGTCTAAGATATCATATGATTGACTCGCTCATATAGACCAAGGTCCAAGAACAGTTGCGAAACTTGTGAGAAGACTCGGTGACGCGCGACAGATTGCTCTGGCCAGTGCTAACTTGAGTCGATCACTGCCTGGTGATATATCCATGAGCACGCGGCCTCGAGCCACAACCTGGTGCCAACCAGTCTCTCATTGCACTCCACACAGGGAGCAACCACAGCCAGACTGCCACAGCTGCACTACACCTCATTTCAACTCACGCCATCTTGATTATGATGAATCATCATCAAGCGCATCTGTCACAATCATACTTTCAATTTGAAAATTAACTTTATTATTACGGAAATTACTAAAAACCTTAATTTAAGTAATGCACTAAGTTTACTTATATTTTCAAATATATTTAAAAACATTGCATTCTAAATAAAATTGAAACCTTTGTACAGATTAGTTTCTATAAAAACATCCCAAATTGCTATAACTTGGAACAAGCTACAATTTACCAAACTTGTACACTTCCACTTTACCAGTATGATCGCAAATCGTAAACATCTTTCTTGAGTTGGAAAACCTCATTGGTTATAGCAGAACAATTTATTTGATAAAATCAGAAGGGAAGAGAAAAGGCAAAAGGATTAAGATGGGAGCGGTATAAGTGCTGGCAGCAAGTTTGCCCAGAGAACTGTAATACTGAAGCATTCCGCTCAATAGTTCACTGCAAGTGAAGCGACTGGAAGCAGATTGGGCCAAGTTAATTTGGTGAAGGCGCCAATGCAAATGACCACCACGGTGACTGGTCACGCAAAGCCGGCTACTGATGGAGTGCCACCCGACCGTTCCAATCGTGGCCAGTCCAATGCTATTTCCATTCCAACTCAAACATCTCTCGCACACACACACATCCTCACTTCAACACATTTTTACAATTTTAACGGTGTGGAGAATAAATTCAATTCAATGATGAATCGGTTTCTTTAAGAATGGCACCGGAAGCATTACCTGTTTCCTGCAAGACAATTTTTTCTTTTATTTAAAAAATATTTTTAAAATTGATTGCAAAGAAATTTGAAATTACCACAAAAAATATTACACTGAGTTCACTCTTTTAATTAAAAAAAATTTATTTAAATATATAAATTCTGAAACGAGTGAACAAATATAGTTAGAATAGTTCAAATAGATGAGTGCATATGGCAAACATATATGTATATATTTTTTTAAAAATAATTTCTAAAACTCACTTATATTTAACTTAATTTATTAATTCTTAAATTTGGAAAAACTAAAAGTGCATTTTACAAAATACATTAGTTGAGCATCTAGTAGTCTCGACACACCAGGCCATACACACCAAAGCACAAAAAGGTTAATTATCTAGTTTGATTTATGGTCGGAAAGCGATCGAATTGCATTGCACGTGTGCGATTAATCACACTGGCATCAAGTTTACAATTGAAGAACTAGCGTGAAGCAAGCGTACGTTACTTTTCTCCCCTCTTGGAATCTATGTTTACATCGAATACAAGAGTTACATTGACTTGCACTTAGGGCAAGTGGACGCTCACTATCTCTATTCGTCTTTGTTTAGCTCAAAATCACTATCAAATATAAAATGTCATCAAATGAGAGAAGTTGAGAGCAAGCAGAAAAGCGATCAAAAGAAAACAGCAAATAAAGTTATTTTCTTCTTTTCTCTATCTCTCTCTCTCTCTCTCTCTCTCTCACCTTCCTTCCTTCTCAACCATTATATTCATCTTAAAGGGTGACGACGTTGGTGGTTTCTTGCGAGAAGCACTTATTTTTAGGGATGGTTGGTTCTCTACTTCTCTTGTCTGGGTGATAATCAAAATCAATTTTGCTAAATACTACTTGTGATTCTCAAGTCGTCAATTTTTCCCTCTGCTTGGGAACCAAGAAGAGATGTGCTTCAGTGGTTCCTGGTATGAGGTGCCAAATGTAATTACAAAACTCAACTTTAACTTTCTCCGTGTTATTAAAGTTTACTTTTAAATAAAAAAAGATAAATACGAATAAAAGTAAATGGAGAACATATAAGAAAAAATATTTAATTTGACGATCACTTTGACCACCGATTGTTGGGAGCCAGAACACTTCACTTCATAAACGACTGTAGCCGAATAATCGGTTTGATTAACACTCGCTCGGTGTAACATGTGCACGCACAGTGCTGCTCTAGTGGTCGTTACCCATTTCTGATTGGTTCAACTCAATTTGCTCAATTAGTTCACATCGTTGCTCAGCAAGTCTACGAGTTATCAGACCAGATGTCGTTGCTAGAGTGACGGTTGTTGGTGTAAAAGTGCCACCTTTCACCCTTTTCATTTCTTCTTATTCTTCACTGAGACACGTCTAATGGTTACAGTAATTAACACTTCAAAAAGACTCCTTTTCTACAAATATGTCAGATTGTTAGATGGCAAAAAAAAGAAAATTTAATTTTGAGATTTAGTTGGCAAGCAAGAAAAGAAGCAGCCTTGGTGGCGAAGCTAATCGAATTATTTGCATGGCAGAAGTGGCAAAAGCCGCAGCGAGTGTCGTGTCTCGATGTCTGCAAGAATCACAACCACCTCGTTTCCACACTCAGATTGTCGCCAGTGAGTCTATCTGCACAGCGATGAAGGGGGGGGGGGTAACTGCCATCCGACACATCATTTCATTCTATCACCAAACCTACCAATTCAAATTCAATTCGAGCTGTTCATACTTCTCGCTATTGACAGCTGCCAGCCAGCAGCAAGAATATGAGAGAAAGAGATTCTCTAAGTGTAATTTCGATCAGTACAAATATATAGATCCATTGAAAAAAAAACATCATCTTTGTGAGTCTCTGAAACAAATCAAAAATTCATCACAACATTGCAGCAGAGAAGTGTGTAGCCAGGAGCAACAACAACTTGAGTAACGAGTCCAAAATAAACTAAAAGAGAGAGAGAGAGAGAGAGAGAAAGAGAAAGAGCCCCTAGCATCAAAATGTTTCTGATTAATTATAGTTGTAATATTGAACTCAATAGACTCCTACTATGACTAGTACCAATAAATGACTAGAACATTGACATTATTGCTTATGTGTTATTTAAAAACTCAAAAACAAAACAGTTTTTTAAAGATAATGTATAAATAATGCTACTATTAATTTTGATTACCGATATCTAAACTTGTTCAATTGAACAAGTATTTTGTTTACTTTAGGTCAAATTCTAGCAATCATGCTAGAAAGTAAATAAGAGCTGTCTAGTTTTAAATAAAACTATAACAATTTATTTCAAAACATTAAGAGAAGTAAACAAATTCATTTGATCAAAACTATAGTGTTTAACTTTGAATTTCTTTAAAAACAAAATACCAAAGATTAATACAAAGATACTTTGCGCAAACATTGCATTCTTGAACATCTTTTTTGCAACCCTGAAAATCCCACTAGATTTTCCAAAAAAAGAAAATTGATTCTGAGACGAGCTAAATACAAACAGACAGCCCGGAATAGCGTGACGGCACTAAGCCGAGCCATTGAACAGATCACGCCAAGCCAAACCAAATTAAAAAGCGAGACGTGAGATGAGAAACACCATACTTTATACGCAATGTGAAAATGAAATCAAAATATATTTAGCTTAAATATATATATTTTGAAAAAGTTATCTCAAGTAAAAACTTGTAATCTTTAGTGCTAGTGTAATTTTAATTTTACCAGATAGCTTGATTGGGTTTCACTTTAGATCTCACTGTTGTTCTTCAATTGTTTGAGAATCATTGTAATATCGCATATGTTTTGAAACGGGTCTAATTTTACAGCAATGACTCGGTCGGACTCGGCAGCCGAACGGTACTAATTATAAATTATTATTAGCGCCATTCCAGACAGGAAAACAATAAATTGGCATTGATGGCAGTCTTCGAAGTGAGAGTGAGAGACATTCAGGATAGTCAAGTCCCCGTTGCTTGCGAGAATGGTAGAAGAAGGAATAATTTATTTCGTCAACTAATCGAACGTCAGGATTAATGGCACACTAGGAGGCGTCTCAAAGTGAGTGAGTGAGTGAGTGAGTGAGAGAGAGAGAGAGAGAGAGAGAGAGAG
>DVQH01001896.1:0-11255 GCA_018231625.1 Papilio phestus | reverse complement strand
GACTTACATAGAAAGTGCTCGCGATGAGTCACATGCTTTAACAACAATTATGACTCGATAGAGGGACCTAACACAGATGACGTGTCGAGTCTCCAGCAGTCTCCCTGAGACACGACATTTTCTTTGTCTAATCTAGACATATAAGTTATTTGTCTTTCTTTTTTGCTCCAAAATTGGAGTTACTTTTGCCTTTGTGCAATCTTCCCATATTCGTGTGTCTCAATTAATTATATTTTGGAAAAAAGAGATCAAATTGTAAGTTTTGTTTGTAAATATTGTACATATTATAAATTCACTATTCTGTAGTTTCTTTTTTATATTTATTAAAAATAAAAAAACTTTGTTTAATTTAGACGTATCAGTTTGATACGCAAAACCACTGATGCTATTTTCGCTGCAAAGCAACTAATGAAAAACATACCCAACAATTGCCGGTTTACGTAAAAGTCCACCAAAATTTTGCTTTTTATCATCGTGATGGGCAAGACTACTAGCAGTATCAAAACAAAGCTTTCATGAACTCTACTGTACGCAGATATTGCCGTGATGAAAACAAGTATGTGAGAACTTGTGTCTACAAGCTTGGAATAACGCACTCAGCAGTCATGAACTTAATTTGAAATATTTTTCTTACATTAGTTCAATCAACAGTACCCTTACTTAAATTTCAACAATTTAAATAACTAGGCTCCACTATTTACGTGAATAGAGGCTCCAAAGCAGACACACAAAACCTTATTGAGCTACTTAGAATAAGTGACAACAGCTGACTAGAGTCTTCTGTTACCGAAGAATGTCTTGTTGCCTAAAATTAAAAATTTATAAGACGGTAGTGCGGTTAGTAGCACTCTACGGCTGCGAATGTCGTCAAGACAAGCAAACCACAAAAGTGATGGAAACAAAGATACTCAGATTTTCAATGGACATCACCCGACTCGACACAGTTTCTAACAAGGAGGTGCAAACCAATATGGAGTTTGAGGTCGTGTTGGGCCGGACGGTTTCCAACTCGGGTTGAGAACATAATCCGTGAGCCACGGCTTAGATGGTACGGTTATGTCTAAAGAGATCCACCTGACCTCATTACTAGATCTGCACTAGATATGGAAGTCAAAGGAAAACGACCAAGAGGTACGAAAGCTAGGCTGAGACCAAACAATCAAGGCATATCTAAACAAGATACAACTGTCTACCCTGAACCCAAAATATAGGAACAAGTTGAGATTTAAGGTTAGGGTTGCGGACCGCACTTGAAGTGAAAGTTCACTGTGAACCACGACGTCAACTTGCTATAAGCCTAAGGCTTAGCAAAGAAAATTATTTTTTCTCATCGGAGTCACTAATTAAATAAACTGAGATTGCAATAAAGAGTCAGAAAATTGTTAAAATGATATTTAGCTGTTCATGACATGTTTTATATAGATCTTCAATTTCATTTGTAGGTCAAATGAGATTATTGGATTATGGCCTCTACACAAAGTTATTAATTTTTAAACTTCAAAATAATTTTCCGCTATGATTATTTTAGATTTAGACCAGTACTAGTTTTGCAATTGCAGTTTTAAGATCAAACCTTCATTCAAGTATGGCAATTTCAAATTTACGGAAATTTTTAGTCCCAACTCAACGAGGCGCATTGATCTTCCCAATGAAAAACTAAATTAAATTTTTTAATTTAAAATTTTAATGGTATTTTTATTCAGGGTCTCTACATACACGCTAGATACATTTTGCAATCAAAGCTACCATTCTATCATTTTATAACAAAAACTGGGTTAAGACTTAATTTAGGTGCTGGGTAAACACTTTTGCATTTTTGCACATGGCGGGTTATCAATAAAAATTCTTTATTGTATAAAGTATAAATATTTGGTATATTACACGAAAACAAACGCTGGGTTGTGTATAAAATTAAAAAATGAATAGAATTGAGCCATTTTCACAGAAAAAATCAAAATGTATCATCAGAAAATATAATAAATATATATTTATAAAATTAAAATTGCATTAATTTAATAACATTAATATATAATGAAATTGTTGTTTAATTTGAATGTACAACATATAATTTTAATAACTAACGTGCAAGTGACTACTACGAATAGACATTGGTGAGTGTGGTGAAGAAAAAAGTGGTGGCACAAGAAAGTCTAAAGCTTCCTGGGTGTTTTGGGTGTTGGTTCTAAAAGCGCTGGCTTAAGAAGAGGACTAAGGTAATCACGATGGAAAGCCAGGTGAGGTGAAACGAGGCACGGGAGGCAGCACCCAGGCCAAAATCAAAACCAAAGCTTCCTGTGTCGCACGATGGCGGACAGACACGATGCGAAGAAGGCATCAACTCGATCACTTGCTGGTGCGACCCAAGTTTGTTGGTAGCCCGACACAAGTACTGCCCAAAGTGATGTTGATCTATCTTATTGATACGCAGCACCGAGTCAGTGTAGTCATGAGAGGTAGAAAAGATTGTGATCAAATGGTTAGGCGAATCCTGAACTTCCATGCCATCCTTGAGCCAACGGATAGTGGGTGCTGGGTAGCTTTCTACATGGCATTGCAAGTTGATGTCGTAACCGATGGCTTGTTGGTAGAAGGTACGTTCGACGTGCACACTGGGCGCAAACTCGACTTCGACCAGAACATTGCGCCGTGCTCCCGAGCCGACACTGTTGTCCGCAATGCAGTAGTAGGTGCCGCGGTCCGCCTTGGTGATGTTGTGTATGATCAAGATATTACCCTTGTAGAGAGAGCCTCCCGTTGGCAGTTGATCGTTGTTTTCTCGGCGCCAGCTGATGCTTGGTTGCGGGTAGCCCGAAGCGTAGCATTCCAATTGAATTGCTTCCCCAGCCGAGGTGATCATGCTTCGCGTCGAGTTATCACTGATCACCGGAGGAATTCGCACGTACACATTCACATCTGTTCGCAATTTTGGTTAGTCAACGCAAACAAGTTAATAAATTATAATAATCAAACACTTACTGGCTGTCACACGGGAAGAAGATGAAATCACTACTTGACACTGATATATGCCAGCGTCAATTTCTTGGATCTTGGATATTTGCAGTGTATAGGTAGAGCTGGCATCATCGTGTCGAACCGAGTAACGATTATCTGGAATGCTAAGAGAAGCTCCTTTGGAAATAAAAAGAATGTTTCCCAGATTGTTTGGATCAATTTTGGCCCATATCACTGGGTAGTTCTTGGCGTATTGAACTGAGCATGAAATGCTCAAAGTGTCACCAATACTGGTCACTTTCTCCTTGGTAATAAAAGAAATAGTTGGATTTTGCTGTGCTTGCGTGACAGCCACACAAAACACAAATACAAGAAATTTTCCAATTGCCTCCATCTTGTTGAAATAGTGTAGAAAATACAAAATTATTTTTGTATTAGTGATACCCGCACAATTTGCTCAACGTATAATCGAGGTTTGTTATATAAATGGCAAATTGAAGTTAAATTGGCTGTGGGTACCAATTATTCAGCTTGACCAACAATCGTGATGATGCACAAGTCAGAAGTAGGTAAAATGATTTAGAAATGTCGAGTCAAATGGTAAGGTAAGTTTCTGCAATTGAAAAATTGAGTCGAGTGAGAAAACACGATGTTGAGTTGAATGTAGCAATTGGTTTTGGCTTTGGTGCAAGATGGGTGCGCCTCTTTTTCTTAGTCGGTACAGGCCACTGACATTCACACAACTAAAAAAACATCATTCGAACTCGAGCAGTCGAAACTTGATACTACGACGGTGTAACTAGCGAATAAGCATCTAAAACCCGTGACGAACTAGAAAACTAGTTGCCAGTGACAAAACAAAGTCCGTGACCAATTTGTGAAAAGTGAACGTGATTGGTTGCATCGAAACAGCCAGGCTCCGACTGGTGCGTGGGTGGGGCAATCAATTGGTGGTAAACACCAAGAGAGACTAGCAAGGCACACAGGCTTGACAAGCTACTTAGTAGGAGATGGATGGAACAGATGATAACTATGGGACACCTGACGAATGTGAGGCAGGAAGGTCGGACGCAACGTAGAGTGCGACGCAAAGATTGCGCCCAAGTGAATGCGTTGGATGTTGCCTTGATGCAATACTATGGATGATGCGATGGTGCTCGGTGAGCGTTCAGCCAGCTACTGACTGTGCTTGCATGAATCACACTAGGTGAGGTGAGGTGACGTGACGGGCGCGAGCGGACGGGCAGGTAGGCAGCGAGCTATGCACGGAGTGGAGGTGCGAGCTACAGCACCACATCAGGTTTGCTGCCGGGCTAACTTGCTTGCCAACCTGACTCTACCTGTGCGGTGAACACCCGAATCGTGCCCTTCTCGCGTGTTCTGCTCGTTCTCTCACCCTCACTTGACCAGCTGCAAGTTTTGTTCGCTTCCACCCATCTCTGCATCGTTGCGCGCGTTCTCTCGGAATTTGGCCGTTCGGGTTTGGACTCGGCTCCGTAGCTATGGTCACCACGGGCGAGCTCATGCTGGCATGAGGCCAAATCGAAACACACCTGCCTGCGGCCACTGCGCCCACGAGTTCGCTTTGGCTGATCACCACTGTCGAACAACCGGCCCGATTTGCCCTCGGCTCACAGACTAACCAAACTCGTCACCTCGAGTTGCTGATCATCGCAACCATTAGCAGCAATTAATAATATGAAATATTACTAATCTCTTCTTGCCTTACGATGATCTGTAATTCAATTAACATAGTTTCTCTTGATCAAACTCGATAAATGTTAGGGCAAGATCAATCTCAAAGATTATTAGTCCGATCAACGAGTATACTAGACAAATTGATAATTGCATCTATTAAAGGATAACCGTTGTCGGATGCGGCTCGCATAACCAGAGGGTTTATAACAAAGGGATTGGCTGAGAAACGGAGCTGGCACAAAGTTAATGCTGTTCAGCTTTAATCCCTTGTGTTTATTTCAATTCTACATACTAAAAGCGACTTTGCACGAAGTACGGTGTCAAAGCAGCGACAGCGGTGAGCGATTATCGTCACTGGTCAGAGTTGTGAGGACCACATCGCGAGCAGCTACCGTCATAGCGACTACCACCATAACCAAGTAATAAAAGTCATTAATTTTGTTTTTATATATTTTTTCCTTGTCAATCCTCTGTCATAAGACATTTATCATTTTAATTTAGCAAGAAAAGGTTTAAAACTGTTTCTAAACTGACAGATATCATGACCAGTTGATTAATTAATCACCTGAGGAAGAGTGAGATGTGGTCAAAGAAATGAGCCAACGACACGGAATGAAGTGCCTCGGGCCGATTGGCACTGGCGCGGTGGCATCGGTGATGGGAACCAGTGCAACCACAGTGGCGCGGGTGTCTTTGCGGTGACTAGGCCGTGCCGTGGCTCGCTCCTAGGCGGTGGTGTCGTCTTGATTGATGGTCTGCTTGGTGGCTCTACTCAATCCACCGAGCACTCGCTCCACCGTCGGTGGTCAGTGCTCGAAGTGGCCACGGTAAGCCACTGCCATCCAACTGAGGGCGGCCCTCGTAGCCTGGTGGCATCTCTAATCACAGGTTGGTGGTTGGCTTCAATTGAATTAAAATGTATGATTTATCTATTTATTCTTTCGTTTATATATTTGCTCTGGTTGAGTTGCTCGTGCACAAACGCGAATGTGAGAGCGGTAGAGAGAGGCAAAGTGAATGCACAAAGAAAACGGACAGGCGTCTTCAAGCCTGTGATTAGTGATCCCGTTGGACTGGAGCATCCCACTGGCCACTGTGGACAGATTGGTCCTCCAGTGCCACTAATCATTTTCATTTGTAGAGTGCTTTGACCACAGGGACCGTTCAACAGATGATAGCCGCCCTGGTGCGCAACCAATTGATTACGCCGACGCGACCCACCGTGACACAGATGTGTTCAACAGTGGTGCCTTAAACTGCGCTAAATGGCGCCCATTAGATGACCCGGTGTGTGATGCCCAATGACCAGTGATAAATAGAGCTTGGCAAGACGATTATTTTCACTGACCGTCAGTTTGACTGTCTCTCTAGCATTGATCAATTGTTTGAGTGATTGGTCACCGAACCGGTGTTATCGTGTTCCACTCTGTGTGTTTGTCCTGTCGGCAATGCTGACGGCTGAGACGTGCTCATGACTTGTTTCTTGTGGACTATGGTCAAGGATCAGGCAAGAGTGGAGTGAGAGAAAGAAAGAGAAAGAGAGAGAGAGAGAGAGTGCGATGTAACCCGGGACGTGTGTCATGTCTGCTTTATCTCACCGCCTGTACTATCTTTGCCACACATGCCACATGTCATTGGCTTGACAACACACCACTAGATAGTTATCAGTGGTCAGTCAAAGTGCCCTCTGGCCAGACGCACTCGACCCGAGCGGACGACACTGGCCGGGGGCGCGCGCCTGTCACTGGCATCGATCAATTGCACAGCACACCACACACGTCAACCAGTGGAATTGAGGCATTTTGTAACTCGGAGAGAACTCGTTTACACTCCATTGCCACTTTTGGCAGAATACATTTCAAGTACTCTGATGCCAATCATCACACTCATCTACAAACTAAGAAGATAGCATCCACTGTGATTTTAATTGAATTCTAACGAAAAATAACTAAGGATTAAATACAACTGGTTGAACATGGTTTCTTGTAATGGCTTTTTGACTGTTTGCAATTCAAAGAATGGCCTCATAAATGACTAGCCCAAACTCTTCGGGTACCGCCATGAGCGTGGTTTGGAGCGCGTCACTGCGCACACCTTTTAATTTGCTCAATTGGCGTGCAGAGCTGAAGCGTGAAGAATGGAAAGAATTTATTGGTTAAAAGTGCGGCCTGTTGCCCTCAACAATGGGTAAGATTGGCAGCGGCACCGTCTGTCCGTGGCCCTCATCTTTCTTAGCACCGACACTGTGGCACCTTGCTGGCCCCGGGTCACTGCTGGCACCGGTGTGTTGCTCATTACTCACCACACGTCGTTTGCCAGTCCCATTCACTATGCTTGTCTATGACTCAACATTGACCTTGACAAATTGACTCACACAGTCAGTGTAAGTTTAGGTCGTGGCTCGCACTAGTCGGTCAGCTTGAGCTAAGGTGAGTGCGCCCGAATGCAAACTTTTTTGTCTACTTTAAGTAAATAAGCAAATAATCGCAAAATACGAACATGAACGGGACGGGAAATGAGAAACGCGAAACGCTAGTGAATGCTAATGCCGCCCTGCTCGCACACTATCATCCACGCGGAATCGGCTGGATGACCGAGTAGTGAGGGCCGCGTCGCGTGGACTGGACGCCCAGTCACCACCTGACCATTTGATTAGTGGCCAGACGAGCGCCCGGCACTACCTTTCTAAGCGATCTTATCAACACGCCACTGACATGGTCGAATTGAGTCTTTATCAATCACCACGGCACAACACTCGATCTGGCATGTAGACAAGACTATTGATCGATTACAAACTCGCGTTTGCCCGCGGCTTATGCAAAGTCAATGCCGCTATGATGACAATCGTTTTGACTGACCATCGAGTAGCAATGATTTGGGCGCCTTAAACGAACCAGCGCCCGTGAAGCACTATCAGAGGTAACAATCGCTCGATAGTGTCAATGATTGCTGCTGATGCGGTCGGCGCGAGCGTGATCAAACCTCGAGATAGCACAAGACCAATTTGTTGCTCATCTAAGCCCCATCCATCTCAGTGGTCATCTTGGGAGAAAGAGAGAGGGGGGTGCCATGCACATATTCGGACACATTTCACACAGTTATCACTTCGTCTAGGCAGCTAACCTCATCCAATCTGCATCATCCGGTACTAGGACTGACAGAATCGCGATGTAGCCAGAGCGCAACGTTCAAGTCGTGCCTCGTTAAGCTTTGTACGGTATGTCAGAAAGTTAGTCACTAGACAGACAGTCACTCATCGTTTTCTTTCTCTCTCATCTTTGTACATCTTTACATCTGTCTGTTTTCTGTCTGTTTGTTAGGTTTTCAATTCAACCTACTACCGGCACTGCAGCAGGTAACATTGAATCTGATTGAGAAAATCAAAACAATTCGAGTTACGCATTCATTTGTCATTAAGTACAATCAGGAAAGAAGAGGCACCAACACGGATCTCGCTATTGCTCTCTCGCAAGTGACGGACAAGCAAGTAGGACTGTGTGAGGCCTCGTGTTTCACATCAGGATTTAGGCATCGTCCCGGGCAGTTTCGCGTTGGCTAACAAGCACCGAGTTTGACAGTGAAAATGCGCGTAAAGTAGACCCTACCTATCTACCCACATCCCACATTGAAACTTGCATTTAAGTTTGAAAACGAATCAAGGTGAAACCTGATAGTGCGATGTGCGCTTCAACGGCCCAATGTCTTAATATCTCTCTCGTGCACACCACTCGGACGATGCGACAGAGCAGCGAGGTGGCATGGCATTCGATTAATTGTCGGTCATCTCACCCCCGCCACCACGACTCGTGCCGCATCTTCTTCACCTAGCATCATCTTCTTCTTCACCGGGCTTGATTTGCCCGTGAAGCACACACACAGACACAGACACAAACGGACACTGGGCAGTAGTCGGGTGAGTAAAGTAAAGGCGAGTTGAGAACATGGCACGGCAACCACTCGAGTCCCCTTCTCGTTCGCTCATCCATAATGTTCGCGCGCCGACAGATTATCAATTGCATTTGCATTTTCTCAATCTCACCCTAGTCATGTCCGGGGTTTCCTTTCAGACCCGAGGATGGTTATTTTGTAAGTGTGTGTGTGTGTGCTCATACCTACCAAAACCGGCTATTGAACCGACACGAAGACAAAGAGAGAGAGAGAGAGAGAGAGAGAGAGAGAGAGAGAAAGAGACAGAGAGAGAGAGTGATAGAAAAAAAGGAGAGATAGACAGAAAGAGAGAGAGAGAGAGTAAGAGAAAGAGAGAGAGAGAGAGAGAGAGAGACTCTGGACAATTGGTCAGTGCCACGCGCGATCAAGTAGTGCGCACGATGCTCAGATTGCCCAGCAGGGCTATCGATCACTGATGATGATGATGATGCCCTAGCTCCCATGGCGTGCCACTCAATCGATTACAACCCTACACCTCTGTTCGACTTCACTTCACCGATTTCTTTTCACACACACACAGACACACATCATCTCCATTGTGGAATCATTATCTCGTTCTTTTTTTACTACCTTCATTCATTCCTATTAAGATACCGCTAATGTTATTGCACAATTATTACCCGGTTCATTTGCAAAAGAGACATTCAATACAGGCTATTTTTGTTTTTTCAAATAACCTACTTTTATCTAAATATATATTTTTAAATTTAAAAAATTTGCTTTTATCAATCCAAACTGTCATTTATATATCGTATAACTTACTCTGGCTGAGTCTACTTAATTAATTCAATAAAAATAAAATTTAAAAACGGATAAAATCTAAAATAAAAAATGATGTTCCTCAATGTTGCATTAATTTAGTTGTCAAGTACATGAGAAGAATTTTAAACAAATAGATAATAATATATGAACTACACACGAGTGTGCCAAATAGCATTGGTGCGGGTTCACTCACAGAAATGGTTTCAGTTCTCACTGAAAGTAAGTTAAATTTGCAGTCCTCACTAAAAATCAACTCGATTTTTCAGTGCAATTTTCAGTGAGAACTGAAACCATTTCCGTGAGTGTTGGTTAACGAAGACATTGTCCGCGATGGGTCCTCACACCTTGCTGCAATATTCCTCTTTATTCGAGTGGCTCGCTCAAATAATTATAATGATGATAAGCGATTTGACGACAGATTGCTCTCAATGGGCAATGTGAATCTTTGCTCTCTCTCTCTCTTTTTCTTTCTCTCTCTCTCTCTTTCTCTCCCTCTCTCTCTATTTCTCTCTCTCTCTCTCTGTCTATCTCTTTCTGTCTCTCTCTTTGTTTCTCTCTCTCTCTCTCTCTCTCTCTCTCTCTCTTTCGTTTTTTCTTCCTTTCACTCACTCTCTTTCTTTTTCTCTGTTTAATTCTCTATTTCTTTCTCTCTCTTTTCTTTCTCTCTCTCTCTTTCACTCTCTTTCTATCTCTCTCTTTCTCTCTCTCTCTCCCAATCTTTCGGGTCATCCACTTAGGTTGTCTGATCTTTTGGTCGTTCTTGGCTATCGTAAATTTAAAATTCCAAACTAGCCGGGTGTGGCACTTGCACTCGGCTTCCACTGATCAGGTAGAGCAACTCGTATGGATGAATGTAACATACTCTCCTCGCGCAAATAGTCACAGGTGGGCACCTTTTTTGTGAAGAATATGGCGCGATAAAGGGCAGCTAAAAATGTTTGATCTTTGCTTTTACTTGCTTTTTACCTTCTCTTTCTCCCACTGTTCTTACTTTTATTGCCACTTGGTGATACTCTCTACACATCTTTGCAAGATGTGCTATTTTCGCTTATTCGGCTTTCAAGTCAAATTGACTGTCGCGCGCGGTGGTGAGGTGATGAACAAACTTGAAACAGAGAGAGAGGGAGAGAGAGGGAGAGAAAAAGAAGGATAGAGAGAGGAAAAAAGTTAGGGAGAAAAGAAGAGAGGGAGAGAGAGAAAGAGAAATACGACAAATGTGAAGCTGTTAAAAAGTCAAGTTTCGTTACTACCTGACGAGTCAACGATACGGGGTGATGGAAAATCAACTGAAGAGTTGAGATGCGGTCAACTTCTCTCTCTCTCTCTCTCTCTCTCTCTCTCTCTCTCTATTTCATTCTCTCTATCTTTATCTCTCTCTCTCTCAATTTCATTCTCTCTATCTTTATCTCTCTCTCTCCCTCTCGCCCTTTCTATCTCTCTCTTTTTCTCTCTATTTTTTTCTCTCTCTCTTTCTCTCTCCATTTCTCTCTCTCTTTTTCTCACTCTCTCTTTGGTTCTCTCTCTCTCACTTTTTTTCTCTCTCTCTCTTTCTCTCTCTCTCTTTCTCCCTTTTTCTCCCTCTCCTTCCATCTCTTTCTCCCTTTTCCCTTTTCCATATTTTTTATTTATAAAATCTCATTTTCTATCCATATTTCCATTTTTGTTTTGTTGTTCTAATAATTACTTGTTTTTGTTGTCTTATTTTTAAACTTTAATTTCTTTCTCATTTTGTTTTGTTTTAAGTTTGTTTCTTTATTTTCAAAATAACAGTTTTAATCGATTTTCTATCTATTTTTTTCATTTTTCAATTTTGTTTCTTTTTTTCTCTTATTCGTTCTCAATTATTATTATTATAGTTGCCATGAGTCATCGTGCTTGCACACGAGACATAAGGC
>DVQH01001895.1:0-11257 GCA_018231625.1 Papilio phestus | reverse complement strand
GCCCCCCACTATGGGGGGAGAGTCCCACATAACTCACGTGTCTGCCCCGAGGCACTGAGTATGCGTAACGCATTCCCCTTCGGGAAAAAAAAAAAAGGTATGCTACCTTCGAGAGCGCGTCGTTGCCTGGTAATGATCTCGTCAGTGAGGCGGCGCTGCGCGTCGCGGCGCTGCAGCGCGAGGTCGCGGCGGCGCAGGTCGTGCGTGCGCGCCGCCCGCTCGCCCTGCAGCGCCAGCTTGTCCGCCTCCAGCTCGTGCACGCGGCACACCAGCGCCAACACCTCGCGCTCCGGACCATTGCCGATGTGCGCTGGCAGCTCCTGACATATTATTCGTTAACCCAGGAACAGATTGAACGTTTTTCTCTCTAGTTCTTATCTAAATCTTTCCTCTACCTCGTAATAACGGAAAGACTTTAGATATTCCTGCCCACTGTTGAAAGTTACTTAAGCAGTATCTTAACGAGTGCTAACCTGTTCTAGCTGTGCCCCGCGCAGTCGCACTTGCTCGAGCTGTCGCTCGACGCGCGCGCGCTCGCTGCGAGCCGCCTCCTGCTCGCGCTCCACCGCCGCCAGCTCCGCCCACGCCTGCTCCACGGCCACCTCCGCCTCCGCGCGCTCACCCACACTAGACACGCTGGAGGGTACGGACGCGCCCGTACCACCCCTTTATACCAAAAACCGATTTAGTTGCGTATGAGCAGATACTACTGAAAATTCGCGTATAAGTATCACTCCGAAAGAATTGGTCTGAAAAAAATTGCAAAGCAATTAATCGTGTAATAAGACAAAACAAACGAAGTTAAGTAAAGTTGATGATTTAAAGTTGTTTATAAAAAGTCTTTTTTTCTGAATATCCTCATTTTTACCAACAACATTGCAGCAGGTCATCTTACACTTCTAGACTGTCATAAAAACGTAAGTAATTTATCACCTGTAGCTTTGTTGTGTGCTAAGCCTGGCGCCGATACTGACGGGCTTGTAGAGCCTGTTGAACCTCGCCTCCCAGTGCGAGATGGCGGCGTGCTGCCGCTCGGCGTCCAGCGCCAGCCCCAGCAGGTGGCTGTCCAGCTCCATTAGACGCCGTCGTAGCCGCATTTGTTGCTTGAATGTCGACACGATCGCTTCTCGCAACGACTTCAAGTGCGGAACGCTTACTGGTTCTTCATCATTTACGTCATTTGCTTCTGTCTTCTGTTCTTCTTTAGTTCTACTACAAGAAATTTGTTATTATAATGCGACTGGATCAGTATTCTTGCGAATATTTAGAATAAAATACCTTGACCGATCGTCTTTCATTTTGAATTTAAGACGCGCGATTTCTTCTCGTAGCTCGTTGATAACCGTTCGATATTGTGACAAGTGCATTGGAGTCTCCACAATTTCACGCTCCACCTAGCAATAACATACTCAAATATAAGTTTTCATAAAAAAAATGTTTTCATGATGATTTCTAAGTTCGAACCTATTACACTAATATTGTAAATGCGAAAGTTTAGAAGGATGCATGTTTGTAAACTGGCGAACGATTCTCTATTAAATTTAGCATAGATGTAGAGCATAGTTTGGAACAACACTTAGGCTACTTGCTTTTGTTTTTTCTATTCCACGCGGACGGAGTCGCGGGCAAAGACTAGTATTATTATAATTGTAAGGAGGTATATGAGATAGTGTGTACTCTGTTGGTGATGGCCGCAGCGCGCTGTGCGTAGTGCAGCGTGGAGCGCGTGGTGTCGCGGTGCGCGCCGCCCGCCGCCGCGTGCGCCACCATTACGGTGCGGCAGCGCCCGCCCAGCACCTCGCGCAGCAAACGCGTCAGCTTCGAGTCACGGTAGTTCACATATCTGATCACACGGATTGTACAATGTTGTTATAACTTTGTAGTATCAGTTGTTTGCCCCGAGATAGCGTGCATTTATGTGCATTGATTTCTAGATCGCGTTATAGAAGTTCGCGGCGAATAAGCGACTTCACGCAACATGTTGCAATAAATTGACTTCACTATCACAGAATCGGTGTTTTTAAAAACACCCAGTTTTAACAAAGTTCCCTTTTACTAATGTAACGGCCTGCCCCACCAATAGTAAATTCTCTGATAACAATCCAACGAGTAAAATATATGATGGAAATATCGGATTTTGTAACCATATCTGACGTATCAGTCAGTGATGGGACAGGCCCTAATTCACTATAGTCTGTCATCCATTCAATTTATTCATTTGTTTATTCACTTATTCAATCTTAAATTGCCAGAACTTACCTAGCGCCACCTGAAAGCGCCATGATGCAGTTACCCAAAGCCAGTAGGGATCTATTTATATGTGCTCCTTCCAGTCTTCTGGAGCGCAGTCCCGCTCTCTCGGAGCCGGCCAGATCGATGAGGAACAGACGACCACGCTGTATACCACCTTCCACCTTTTTACTTACTGACACGCTAAAAATAAAGAGGGTTCAATGTTATGAAAATGCATTAGAGAACAAATAAACCTGACACTTCGAACAAATGAAAAACTAACAAGAGAATTTAAATATGATAAATCCATGTTTTCAGATATGTGAACTATCATCATTAATATACCATAAATTCTTTGTACGATAACATCTCAATAGCTTTAGATGAAATTACCTTAAGAGAGCGTGACCTCTTGAGGAGTGTTGATTAGCGTGCGTGGGCTCCGCTGTGCGGGCACGGTCGCCGCGGGTTAGCAGCTCGGCCACGTGTGCGGCGCCTAATGCACGCACCTGAAGAAAATACATTACAATAACAAGGTATTTTATAGCAAAATTAATCATATCGTAACTCATCAATTGGTCGAGTTGAACAGATACACATGAGAATGTTAATCCTATTCGTCGGGCAAAATCTAGTTAAAATACGTACCTCACTAAGTCCCGCAACGACGGGTGCGCCGTTGCCGCCCTCGTCGCGCAGCTCCAGTGGTCCCGCACCCGGGTTGAGCAGGTCGCGAATGTTCTCGTTGTAGATCTCAATGTAGGACATCTTTACCTACAACATGACATAAAAATCGCTACTAAAAAATTAAATAAAAAGGTCATTAATTGAAAGCTCTAGAGACTTTAGTAACTATTGCTATAAAGCGTCCTATCGGATCCTTAAAAATTGTCGTTATAAAAAAGGATTTTCTATAACTACCTCTAATATTACTGTTCAATAACAAATTCCTGGATTACCTTAACCCGAATTACAGGTTTGATTTATTTACACTTTCAATGTACTACAAATGACTGCAATATCCATTATCTTTAACGTAAATTAATGGAATTTTCCTGAACAATACATCATACATTTACAAGACATAAATGTATGTTCGATGTGAAAAGCGTCAAAATCAATCAATATGAGTAGGCGGCTAGAGCTGGGTTAGTATTTAAAATGTGGCGGCTAACGACCGCTAATGATTAACCTTCGGAAGCAACATTAAACATTTACAAAACAAACGTTTACTTTTTTTTACAAAAGGTCTTTATTGAAATAAGTCTTTATTATGGTCGTAATCGTAATATTCTGCTGGAGCTGTCAGTCCTCATATTCTAATTGTAGATTGCCACAGCCACATAACAAAACACATTATTGATCTCTTTGTTTTATCGATAGAAATAAGAGGGTGACAATATTTCTACGTAGAGACAAAGAGAAACGCGCGCTAATTTTCTATAAAACTATTCAAAATCTTATTGCAATAACAAGATTCGTTTTTAATTTATATTGAAAAACATTTTGCAAAAATTAATTCACACAAATGTTACTTAGGAATGCAGCTAAAAATTTGCAGCAATAGCGCAACATTATACAGAAGATTTTTATCAGCAATGCCGCATGGCATCGTTCGCCGAAACGTATCGTAAATTTCACTAATGCATGGACAAGTCACATTATCACGAAAACCGAAATGCTCGCTACAGTTACTAGTTACTTCAATTAAAACGATATTTAAAACTAAACCTAATCCTTGACATATATAACTTTTTATAAACGAGCGTTAAGATAAAGTATTGATTAAGAACCCACCTCTATAATTACTCTTTAGAAATTTTGTATTAAGGATCATTAAAATTGTTTTAAAGGCAACTTTTTACGTCCATTATCAACGTTATGCTTACTTTTGCCATAGATAACCAAAGCAGTGAATCACTATCTTTTTAATAGTAGGTCTAGGTCACACGAACATTGTCATGTAGATATGAAGGGGTTAGCATTGTATTCAAAAATTTTGCAAGGATATATTTCGGGATTCGTAACGCGTCAAGGCACTTTATAACAATGTAAGGATACGAATAATGCGAGTTATTAAACGTTATAATCAGTAAAGTACATTTTAAACATGTGACTGAATACAAACCCTTTTACAAAGAACCCATATTGTTGTTGTTGCACGACTTCGCCCGTGTGAAATCAAAAAATAATACAAAATATAGCCTATGATACTCACAGATAAATTACCTTTCTAATGATGAAAGCATTTTTAAAATCCTCCCAGTAGTTTTTGCGGGAATTAAACACATACAAAAATACAAATCTTTCATCTTTATACTATTAGTATAGATTATAGATATAGATATAAACTAAGTGCTACAGACATGCTGGCATTTTCATATAAAAAAATCGTAACGGCGCACCGCTGCGTAGAGCGTGTTAAATTTTATGTTAGCGTGTCCAGTTACCTAAAGTTTATCGAGCCCGGTCTCTTAAAACAGGGTGAGAATAATTTAACGATGCCCTATTCGAGTTAACTTGATGACGTCAATGAGTTTGACTGACTTCAAGGTCACGCCTCTTGTTAACCGTTACGATATTTATTACATAAAACGTATTTATTACTTACCTATGTATCTTTATTTCTTATTCTCTATATAATACATTTTACAAGATTTGTTTATATACCTATAATATATTATTAATAGTTCGTAACTTTACTTGTGTTTCCATATATTCGACTGACACAACTTTCATAATTCATTATGCTAGTAACTTAGTTGCATGATTTCTGGACTACACATCAAGTGGTAGTAGATAATGGTGGTACAAATAAAGAAATATGAAACTGAATACTAAAACAATGAATGTCGACGTTAATAGCTTTAAAATGACTTAGTAGCGTTATGGTAATATATTCTAACGTCCGCTTTCTTCCTGAATAGGCTTTAAATTAAAAATGCACAGCCAACTCTACTTTACATCTGCAACGTTAAAATACATTTTAAATTGCAGACCCAACTCAAAAGACCACCACCATTATACGTATAAAACCATAGATACGAAATACTGAGATCTCGAATATATTTTTTTGAGTTATTGCCCTAAACAAAAACTTTTAAATCAAATAAGAGAATAATTGACGAAGTTGTTAATAAATAATAAACGGTCATCGGACGTGTTAATAGAGTAAGTCGATGACATTAGGAGGCATTAGGCAAGGAGTAGGTGTCAATCACACTGCCCTTAGCCAATGACCTTGCCCTGTAGCCCCTAGCGTTGCGGGTGGGATCGAAACACGTGCCACCCCAACTAAACTTACCACCTAAAGCTCGTGATTCTGAAACATCAATTTCGGTGTAATATATTATGAATAACTTATTTCTTAATTTTCTAATACTAATACAGAGTATTACATTTCGTAATACTAAAATTAAATATAAGTATTAAGACATTGTAATTTTTTTTCATGTAAATAATTATCGTTTTAGGCAACGTTTTATTTGTATATTTCTAGGTATTTTAAATCAGTAAGAACAGAACTTAATAGTAATGGAAATTCGTAATCTCTGCTTACATCTCTGAATAACAGGCGTGAATGTATCTTATATTTACGGTTTTCATAAAACTTCACGCGGCGTTCACTCAAAACAATGATATCTAAATTAAATCAACTGGGGGTGATTTCATAAAGCGATATTGTATAGGTGTCGACAAACTAGTCGACAAATAAAACCACAAAGCTTTGTACTTAATTTCCGTTTTGTTTTGTAAAGCGAAACACGAAAAGTTTTCATAGATTTGACAATAGCCTATAAAAATCTATTTTTTGTCCATATCCGAATAAATATATAAATAGAAACTTTACTACTTTTTTGGTGGATTCATTACCGTACACATAGACGTTGCATGGGGGATGGATTTTGGCGGTAAATACGCTCTTAGAGAATCAGAAATATAAAATAGACACTACTTCGAATAAGAACAAATTCATAGTAACTGCCTAGTGATACCCGCGGCCGCTTTATTCATAGTATTTCGTAGAATGCCTTACAAATTTAAATAGCATTGTAAAAGATTGAATGTTAATTTCCTAATGAAATGGCTTCCTTAGCTTGCGTTTAATATGGATTTTAAAACTACTTTCATTACCAAATAACGTGTATAACTACTACGTTTCAATACTTCCGTACAGCCACGGAAACGGTATACTGTAGACCGCATAAATAATGTCTGATTATGTCCGGTCAAGGTCTAGAATATCATTTGCATGAGGGTGAATATTTACTTCAAAATCTTAATGCATTCCAACGTAATATTATATGTTTTATAAACTACATAGAAATAGCTTATAGGAGTCATAGCCGGTGCAATTTGTTTGTAGAACAAGTATTTATATAAGAACATAAAAACGAAAAAATAAAAACTCTAATAGAAAACAGTCAATTATAACTTATCCACACGACTTTTAAAAAGATTAAAGTTCAAGCACCTTTTCATTCTTGAACGGTATAAAAGATAGAATATAACAAAAAGGTTATATAGAAATGAGGCCAGTTACTGTTCCGTAACGTTTGATACACAGACAGGGCACGCTATGGGACGGACATTCGTCAACATTGCCAACTCATGCAAAAAGCTGGACGTAAAGCAACGAGTTTACATAAAGTTACTTCATTCTAAAATAGAGTTTCCACTATCGTAAAACATGTTTATGAACACAGTTGCCGTCCAAGAAATTTATAAATGAAAATTTCCCAATTGAAATTACAAAACATAAAAAAATAAAATTATAATACTACAGACTAGCTGTTAGTCATGACTTCGGACGCGTGGAATTAAAACATAATAATAAAAAAGCGTAGCCTATGTCAGTCACTGCTAACGTAGATTTTTAATGGTGAGAGAATTTTTGCAATCGGCCCAGTAGTTTTTGAGTTTTTTCCATACATACAAGAATACAAATCTTTCCTCTTTACAATATTAGTATTGATACAGATATAGACTAGTAGTTTAGACTATTACCTATAAAATATTACTAAAACAAATCAAATACCATCGTATAATCAAATATCATGGATACGATATCAAGCCGTTATCCAGTTCCATTAGGTTTCCATTATGTGAGGTGAGTATGTGAGGACGGCTGTCATCGTATGTGTCGTGTGTTGGCACCATGTGGAACGACCTCGCGAATACCTCATGACAATTAAAACGCATTAACAATGTGTATACA
Organism: Papilio phestus; assembly: GCA_018231625.1. Taxonomy (NCBI): domain Eukaryota; kingdom Metazoa; phylum Arthropoda; class Insecta; order Lepidoptera; family Papilionidae; genus Papilio; species Papilio phestus. The sequence continues at coordinate 3,807 of DVQH01001895.1, read as the reverse complement.
TAAAGATGGAAATGAAAACGTAAATTCTTGTTATTAAATCTGACGTCACACGGCCTAAGAAAGTCATCTACAGATTAGTGTACTGTGTGTGTAAATATGTGTAATATTTATACAAAATATGTTATGCTACTCGTTACAATATAATTGTCGTGCGGAGAGTAATGGACAACGCATGACCGTTTAATAATAACCACAACGTCATAAGTCTGCATTTAATTTTAGCAAACAGTGACCTTCCCTGCAACCTACATACATTTAGGTTAAATACTTGTCTAGGAAATGGAAATGCTGAAGTATTTTCAAAACCAATATTTTATTGCGGTTCTCGACTTCTGAGTCTAACCATACTACACTATATACTCATTCTTATGTTTGACGATAATTTTATGGCTAACATTCTTATGCACATCTCAGCTAGCTGTTGATGGCGACTTCGTTCGCGTGATATTAAAAACAGCCTTTGTTACTCACTGATAACGTAGCTTTTTAATGGTGAAAGAATTTTTTAAATCGGTCCAGTAGTTTTTAATTATTTCAATACATACAAAATTACAAATCCTTATTCATTCCTCTTAACAATATTAGTATAGACATAGACATTTAAAACGACTGTTTTGACTAGACACTCAAAACATATTGTCATTTCATTTTTTCCTTTAAAATTGGGGAGATACCGATATGTTTTCATGTAAGAGCTACGAAACTACAAATCCACGGGAATGGTGGCTACTAACTTCATAAGCATTAGGGTCGCCACTATCAGCGATAGACTCGAAAAGATGTGAGAGCGCGCGCGCCATGAGACCCGTCATGGTGTGTGTCTTCCCGGCGCCTGTGGCTCCGTACGCGAACACCGCGCCCGCGATCCCTCGTAGCGCATCCCCTACTAACGGGGCACATACTGCCTCGTACACCTCTTCCTAAACGCAAAATAATGTACTTTAGAACTAGAAATTAGAAAACAGGCTGTATATGTTACCATCCAGAATTTAAAAGGAGTTTTGGTGTAACGCTTTTCGAATCACGAAGTGGCATTGTCTGATAAAAGACCAGTAATTCAATGGATCTCTATATTTTCGTTATCAGATCCGCCAATGCCGAGGTAATTCCTCAGAATCACAATCCTTATCGGCCTCTCTTTAGATTTTCGTGCAGGAATTACACAAGGGCCTTCTTTGGGGTCGGTTCTATGACATGGAACCATGTTTATGTTTTGATTCGTAAACGAGCTTTAAATTTTGTTCATTATTGTTTAAACGGCAATAATGTAGCGCAATGATGTAGCAATACTTATTGCAAAATGATCCCCTCTGCCCCTCGTTTCCATTGGAGGATACCCTTTTCTTTTCACAGTGCAACGTCGGTAAAATACCATAAGAGCAAACGCTTTGATCATTGTTTATCACAATATTGCTGTACAAAGTGTAAACTGATACCTGTGTGCTTTCCTCGCTGAAAACTTTGTCGTATATGTAATGCTTGTCGTTGACTCTGCGTTGACGGAGGACGTCACGTCGACTGTCGGACTCCTCCTCCAGCACCAACATCTATTGAAAGTATAGATTTACAAAAACGGGGATTGGCCAATAATTCATAAGTATCTGAGAAGATTAATTCTTGAGTCTTGTCGGTAAAATGTTAAGGCCCGTTTACACGATATTTGCAGCGGTAAATGGTCCTTTAGTGTTACTGGGTTTCCACATGTTGTCTTTATAAAAAACAAATGTTTAAATGATTATGATTCTGGTTGTAATAACAATGTTGTATTAACCTTATCACTGACGACATGTACGATCCGCGGGCCCTCATCATTCCGTAATGGCCGCACGCGAACTGCGACCTGTGGATACAATTACAATATAAAAAAGGTGTTTATAATAATTAAAACTAAAGGAAGTGCCATTTTAGTTTAGAGAATAAAAAAAGATATTATAGAACGTAATAGTCGAAAAACTCATTACTAAACTTACTCCATGTAAATAATAAAACAAATATGCAGAATAATTAACTATACCTAAAGTTATTTCATTTGCTCTTTTAAACAATAAAATCAACATGTTTATTGTTAACACACATCATGCAATACCTTTGCAACCTTCGCCTTTTTACTATAAAGACCTTGACTACTGGCCCCATTTTCGATTAAAAAAAAATAGCTTATTAAGCTGTTCTCTGAGATTCAATCATTTACTTTAACATCTTCCACGCCGCTAGTTCTTTTTTTAATTCAACTCGCCAATGTATTAAATGGCATTAGACGATTTAATGAAATTATGATTAAAAATTCATCCCAATTTGACCTTTATTGAGTTTGAGTTCTTTGGAATATAGTGTGATAAAATCTCTATACAATTATTATAATTAAAACTAAATTATATGGAATAAATAAATTACGTCCTAATTTTGATTGATTGATTTTTTTGACAAAACAAAACGCATGTCATGAAATAATAATATCTATTGTTTCTTTCAAGTTTTGTCTGTCCGTTTAGCTAAATTACTAATTTTATATAGTGGCACCGGTATGTACATATGTTGTCTAAAATGTATACTAATCGTAAACGCTACTACCGTCCAGTTTGACAAAGAATAAACATCATGAAATATCGCGAAGTAACTTTTAATACCTACAGATATAACTTAACGTGACAATTACGAGAATAAGCGTAAGTAAGTCGGCGAAAAAGACATACCTACCTAGTAACGTAAACAATGGAAAAATTAATTACAGAATTTACAAGCTTACGTGGGTTGATATTGAACATTTTATCTTAACAGATAAAATCAAAGAGATAACGGATTTATTTCGCAAAGACTTATAAATATTTATGCCGTAAACGAAAAGAATTATTAAATAACAGACTTATTTATCGTAAGATAAATTCCAAACCGTAATCAATAGTTAGTAGACATAGTAACATATACGTTTAAAAAAATAATGAAATTAAAAACTATAACCTACGTTACTTACTAATAACGTAGCTTTTAATGGTGAAAGAAATTTCGAAATCAACCCAGTAGTTTTGATTTATCTCAATACATATAAAAATCCAAAAATACCAATCTTTCCTCTTTAAAATATTAGTACATATTAACAATATTACCATAAGTTTTTCCTCACTGACAGTGCGGACTCCGTTGTGAAGTTTTTCGTTGCTTGATGTACTTTGAGTCATTGCATCGTTTTATCTAATCACACGACACTACACTTTTACCATCGAAAGTTTTACAGACGGAAATATTTGTCATTAATATAAACGCGGGAGCAATCAATCAATTTAATCGAGTACATTTGTTTATGAATTAATAAACGCTACAGTTTCTCGATCGTTTTCCTTAGTAATTTGTGCGGGTAGTTTTCAATTCGGTGGCTCCACATGGACTGCGAGTTGATCCAAACTTAACCTTCGCCGGTCCGGTCGCCTAGCAACAGCTAATGACCACAAATGAATTTTTTATGCGACTTAAGGTAACCTTTTCGGGAATTAGATATTTTACCTTAAATTATTTAACTGAATATTTTTATTTAAATTTTGTTTTAATTTTAAAATATAAAACTTTGATGTATTTTTGGAATCACATGGTTAATGGCATTTTTTTTTAACATAATTAAACCAGCGCTTGACCACGACTCCACCTAAATTAGTTAAACAGTTTTTTTTATCTATTTATTGTTTCCAGGTAAAGATCTAATATTATGTTAGTAGTTAAGTTAGTTAAGCTACTTTCGATTCTGGCGTCGTTAGTTTGATGCTGCGTAGATCCTTTACTTGTGTTAGATTTTTACCTGGAAACAATAAATAGATA
>DVQH01001894.1:0-11258 GCA_018231625.1 Papilio phestus | reverse complement strand
ATATGTTCGTTTCCATTTTAACAGTGTATTTGTATAGATAATTTTTCACAGAAAATAACGATAACTATAATATATATAAGGAACGATTACAAAATTTACTACCTGAATTAATTTATTGATTACATTTTGCCATTGGGTTACATTTAAAGACGATAGGACTTTTGTGTGTTACTATGTATATTAGACCTAAATATAAAAAGATTTTCGTTAAAAACAGTTGGTGCAATATAGTTACGGAGGGTCAGACTGTGCAAGTGAGGACGTTGCGCCCGGCGGGGGGTGCGGGTTGCAGGGTTTCTGTCAGTTGTTGCCGGATGCCGACGCACTGACGCGAAACTTGCGACTTGCACAAGTTAATTTCATAAATCATTAACTATGTATGTAAACCGATTTTAGCTCAAATTTTAGTTGATTACGGACATGTTTCGATCTATTAAACGGTGACGAAAGGTGCATATACGCAGAAAGCCGAAATTCTTTAACAAAATAGTGTAAGTAGGACGACCTTGGCAACACCTCCGGCAACGACCAGTAACGATAGCGATGCTACACAACATAATAATCTTTATAGCGATTATCATTAGCCAGCCTGCGACCACGCAGTAAACAAATGATAATGATCTCAAGACATTATAGTAGTGATGATGTGACAATACTGACAGTGGTGTTGCGGCGGCAGCGGCGGCGGCGGCGGCTGCGCGGACAATGGCGGCCCACTCAACAAGGCCGATGTTTGTATGATCGCGGGCGCGGTCAACGCTTTGTTACTTTTCATACTTACATTATATATATAAATGGACGAGCGGAAATTTGATCGAATAATCTGAGATACGAGATACAGGACGTGGATACACCTTTAACAAAAATGGCAGCTTGGTCATTGCATTGATTGCGCGATTGAAAGCATAAGACAATAAGTGGGAAACGCAGGCGCAATCAGCGCAACACTAGCGTTACACTGCGCCGAGGACAGCACAGGAATGTGCGGGATTGCAATTGAGAATAATTTTTACTGAACGACATCTTTGTCAAGTTAGAGGTATATTAATGTAGTACATTATTACAGTATTACAGTAAATACATAGTACAGTATTTATTAGTGGCGCGTTTTTAAGGAGATTCTGGCGCGTGTTGCGGCGCGGCAGTGCAGTGCAGTGCGAGGTGCGGTGCGGCGGCAATCTAGATCGCGCAGAGTGAAAGTGGAGCCGGGAACTCACGGCTGCGATGGATGGCGAACGAGCGTGCGATACACAACGTGCGTCTGGTGCTACACTCGCCTAGTCGCCGAGCAGTCAGTCTGAGCTTCATATTATTATTCTCATAACAGAGGTGGGAAAGCGCCGGTTCTCAAACACAGCGCGATCAATCGTTTGCACATTACAGAGATATTAAACTTTGTGGTTTGTGTGATAGAGTTAACTAAATTATCTCATCCCACGTTGGCGAAGTATTACGCTAAGCTCTCTGATAAAAAATAAATGATGTTTTAAATTGTTTTAATGCTTCACGACACACTAAGGTCAAGATATCCAAGTGGACACTAGCTTCAGCAGCTAAGCTCGGTTGGTCATCTTTGCGTTTCTCCTTTCTCTCGCATATTTAACAATAACGTATTGAACTATGCAATTAAATTATACATTGAGGCGCTGACAAATTTTTTGATTACGCGAAACCTACTTAATTAAACATTTCTGCATTAAAAACGGACTTGCTTAGTAAGTGATATGTAGCAATTCCTTACTTATGCAGGCACTCAGCATGTTTGTCGACTGCAGCCTCTGTGTGTGCGTGTGTGCATACATACGTGTTTGTTGTGTTGGTATGTGTGTATTCTAGAACCATATATCGAGCTATTCGTTTAACGAATTTAGTTGTACTCCTTGCGATATTTATAAACCTCTCTACGCAATAAAATTGTTGTCAATGATTTTGTTTACTCGATGTAGTTTGCAAACAAGTTACGTATCTGCAATGATTTTTCACATTAAAGACATGGATTTACGAAATTAAATTTCTTATTCCTAATTATGTGTCTTATTATGTAAGTACAGCAAAGAACGCAACGCAGACGAAGTTACGTGTGCGGGGCGCGGGGCGCGGGTAAAGGTGGCGACCACCACATATCGAACAGTCGTAGTTGGTAACACTGCTGAGGTCCTGGTATTAGTGAACCTTGTGTGGATGACGTGCATACAACCGCGGCGTGCCGACACACAAGGATCGATCGCAGACGGCTTGCATTTCAAAATTAACTATGAATAATATACTCTTTAGGTTTAAAAGTGCCTTGTTTGTATATGTATACGTAGGTTAATGTATTCACATAATTTGTATAGAATGGAAGCAATGTTGTACCTCGAAACGTTTTCAAATGTATAGGTCACCTCGGCGGTATATTAAGATGAATGAGTTCCGAGCCGGGTGTGCGGAGCGAAAGACGTCCGCCGCCCACGCCACGGCTGACCGCTATACAGGGCAGGACACCTATTAGCGCCACTGGAGATTGCACGACACTATCCGCAAGGATATTCACACAGACACACTGCCTTTAGAAATGAAAGATATATCCGTTGGTCCTTTAATAGAATATTTTCATACAAAAGGGAAAAGGATTGCTTCCCCGTAAATAGTTAGTTATTAAACATCTCCAGTAAGCCTTGAGTTCGGCGCAGTGGCACGATTCAGATGTAAAAACGAGCCGGCGATGATGCGTTGCACCTCCACGGTCGAGGTTAAGGGCATAAAATAATGATCAATCGAAGGCGACAAAAAATATATCGCACTTTAGTTCTTGTGTCAATAACAAAAGTTTTGATAAGATAAGTAAATGTCAGGGTCGACGTAACAATTATTGTACTTTGTGGTCACAGAGCAAAGTAGGTGAGAGTTACTCAAGGTTAATCGTACATGAACTATTAAAATTTGAAGACCTTGTATTATTGATGAGTGTAAACATCATCATAGAATGACGGACTAGTGACACGTGTGGTCACCAGTCACTAGAGCTGCCCTTACAAATGCCCCCTGCGTCCGCTAATTGTGCCCCGCTTTGTCTATTGTGTCCTAGCTGGGTTAATAATGGAAAGAATGTCACTCAATTGTATAAATCAGGATCATATATTGCATGAGTCACTTTCATATATGTAATAGCTATAGACAGACTATTGTCTATTGGACAGAGGTGCAATTGCCCGATGACATTCTTCTACCCAGTATCCACAGTCCACTTTAAATGTTGCGGTATATACACCATAAGTATGCGTCTTCTAGCAGTACGTGCGGTTGCTCATCGCCAGCCAGTAACTCATCATGATGTTGCAACCACAAATGGATACTACCAATTATTAAGTTTTCAACTACTGCACTAATCGTACTACACGCCTACAGACCGCGCCGTCCCGTGATTCGGCACGTGTGACTTGAGGGCCGGTGGGGTCATGGGGGATGGTGCGATGAAGAGTATTGCTCTACTCTTTTAAATATTCTTTTATATTACCGTTGCCGTACTCTCCCGACCTAAAACATATTAGATCGAAGATCTATTCACCTTTAATTTGCATAAAAACATATGATGATATTCTCTAAAGTAAATCCCAATAATTAAATTACACAACAAAAAACCAACTTAGCTTAGCCCATACGTGAAGCACACAAATATACAATCACCATTTCCCCGTCCCTTCGTCCCGCATACCACAACATGATGGCTGCCACACTTGAATGAAATCATCGGCAATGAGATACATCGAATGACCTGCGAACCCCTACGAGCACCGCAACAATGACAAGCACCAGTCACACTAGTCAGAACAGTGACCGGGGCGACACATTGACCGACCGTGACACACAACTTATCTCGCCCGCTGCAGCGATCCTCGGCACAATCAAAGCGTATTAGTATGGAGTGTAGCGACATAGCGTTGCACTGTGCTGCACTGTGCGACCCGTGCTTCGACACGACAAGCTGTGATGTTAGTACAATGCTGCTTACTTCCATAGCTCCACGCACCCGGTCCCGAGAGCGAGACCCCTGAAAGTAAATCATTTGTTATACTTAAAGTCATGCCAGTTACGTTTCACACGTGTTGTGACGCAGCGACTGTTTCTATACATGACAATAATTCCTACATCTATCTATACATGCATAAGTCTTGTAGGCAGTTATGCACATGTCGCTAATGTGTTGCTAATGAGCATGTAGCGCAAGTTCAGCTTATTATCGGGGACAACTTGCTTCTCAAGGACACGTTGGGCATGGCGTAACACCACTTCAGTTTTATTATTATTCATATATGGTCTGTCTATTAAAAAAAAATATTGCGCAGCACCTACAAAAATTTGCTTTCTAAACCATTCTAGCATATCTATGCGTAAATCTTAATAGTTTGTTATAATGCTTCCTAGAGGTGAAGCGTTCCCACACATAGTGATGTGCCGTACAGGTGAGTGCTGCGACGTGAATGCATTTACACACGTCCGCATCGCGCGCACGCACGCACGCATAACGAAACTGTACTTATACTTCGACACATAAACAAAAACAAACGCGCTAGTTTGAAAGTTAACTCCAAAGAAACAACTAACGTAGATCGCACTAAAATTCCTAATACCTCTAAAAGTCATTATGTAAACGATATCACGCTCTGGTACCTGATAAGATTTAATGAAATGATAACATTCGTTTCATATACACCTATAAGTATCTGTTGCCGACGACATTTTATTAACCGACCAAAATGGAATAGCATTTCCAGTATTGGCTGCAATGTCATAGGAATACTTATCCAAACACTTATAGGCAAACACCACAAACGTTATGTGGTTTGAAGGTAAACGACATAAAAGCTATAATAGAATTGAACCGAATTCGAGTGCACATGTTAAATTTAAATACAATAGATAATATCCTAAGTGTGTCAACAGTTTGTCAACGATTTGGATGAAACGCGCGCATTCAGCGCACGTTACAGTACAACATTAAATACTACCGATAAAGAAATCAATACGTTACTTAAATAAAAATGTATCAGAAATGGAGAGATAACGATTTGCAAAGCAAAATGTTTCGGATTCGTGTCCCTGCTCTGACGATGTCTGTTTAGTAAACAATGTCGTATGTCGCGACCTTACCGAGAGAACATTAGCTATTATTATAAACATCATAAACTTTACGGGCCATTAGTGTGAGATCGGAAAGGAATCTGAGGTGAGGGTGGTGCGGGGCGGTGCGGGGCGGTGCGAGGTGGCGAGGGGCGGAAGGGATGACCGCTGCGGGCACGCAAAGCAGAGGGACAAAATTCGCATTACCCTCTACTACGAGTAGATGCACAAGCGAGGCAATGCCCCATGCCGATTGCAACACATCCATGGCCAACAAAATGTTATAATACTTTTTTGTAATGAGGACCTATGTCAAATAACAATCCAATATTCCACTGTGTAGTACAAAATCGTGTAAACAATCGAAGTGCAACAGATAACCGACAGACCGACAGTTATCACAGATTTCAATCTAATTTACAAGCATTTGGCAAAATCAACAACAGCAACCGTGGCGTTAGTGTCGCTGGCGTGGTGTCGAGACTGACTCATCGCCGCACTTTCCCCGCTCGGCTCACATTTCCCAGAATTAAAATTCAGCGGGCGACCGATTATTTCCTCTGTCGCTTTAATTGGGAAAGTGTTCGTCGACTTCGACCCACTAACGGATCCTGAACCACTGGCCGACTGCAAGGCGAGGCGTTGAGGCTTACGGCGCGTGTTCACCACATACGTGCCTATTTAATTGACATTTATTTTGATGCGGGATGACTAAAAAAATTTCTTAACAAATACCATCACACCTCTGTGTTACCGTATATCCAGATGAAAGAGTCGATATTATGCACAACATCGGGTCTTTTAGACGACGATTAAATCTAACTGGTATCGAAGGGTCGCGATGACCCGGATCGCCAGATAAGCAACGCACAGGCGAGCACAACGCGCACAATAGTGGCCGCGTCCGCCGTGACGTCAGCGATCAACAGGCCGGCTTCAAATTGCCAGCTTTGCCAGCCAGGCGAGTGTAGCCCGCGCGGCTCGGCTGGCCGGAACAAAACCCGTCAATGTTGGCTAATCGTGCAAAGTTGACCCCAACCCGGCCTAACACGCTGTTCCTTTGAGCCGTATCCATCCATTGCTAACGTAAACCGGACGTCGTCAAAGTCATTCTTATCTCTGACTTGGGAAGGGCGTCGGGACATAGGGACAGGCTGTGTGTATACTGCACTTGTAAACGCACTAATCGAGATTTGTGTAACTTTTGTTTGAAATAAATGAAAAGAAAATACGTAGAATCGTACTTTAAGTAGTTTACGAACAAAAAGGAATGAACGTATAGACAACATTGGATTACGGTTTAGGTTTCTAAACCCTGACATGTACGACACGCGGCACTCGCGACCAAATTAATTTCTATTACTCACGCACGCGCCCGCTTTTCAAATAATGTTAAAATTGAATGGTCACAACAATGTGACCTAGGTGGTATAGAATTATAATAAGTTACTCGATGTCTAGATGTTGGAGATTGGAGATTTCAACTCAGACACGCGACCTATACTTCGCCGTGTGGCTTTTGCGGTGCACATTGCTCTTCCGCGTTAGCGGCGCACACCCATACAGGACAAAATTAGCAATAAGTGACTTCCTTGCCATTAGACTGTAATATAGGTAACAGATACAAAAGTTTCATATAGGCCCGATTTAAACTTGTGTATTAAAAATATAAACAAGGCTCTTGTAAAATACAAGATCAAACACCAGGTAAGTACATTAGTCAGCAATAAATTTTCCGAGCCTAATAGAGACGCCGAGATCATCGTCACATCGATTTCCTTGTTCTTTAGAGTAGTGAGAGCAGTTTTAAACGCGAGCTCAGGTCGTGAATCGTGACGGCCTAGGTCTACATTCAAGAAACCGAATTGAGGTCGAGTTCTAAGCAGCGATTGCGTCATTAAACTTATTTTTAAGATTCAAACTGCAAAATTTAGAAAAATAAAAAAGACCACAGCAAAAGCAACAATTTCAACTGTTATTCTGCCGCATAAACAAAGATTAAAAATGCGTATATTCCATATAAAACGCTAATTAGTTTAGCGTAGCTGCGGCTGCGGCTGTGACTGCGACTGCGGGCGGAGGAAATACACGAGAGCGGCCGGAACTGGCGATCGAGAGATATGCGCCTCAAATTACTCATCGTCATCAATTAGTGGCTAGTGCCAGTGCTGATGTTGTTCTTACATCCTGGATTGTGGAGTAATATGAAACGAAACTTTGAATGAGACAAATGTTATAAAAGTCATGTAGTCGCAGTGGTCAAATCAGATTATTTATTTTGATACATAAGAAGGCAATTTAAATAATTGTCGTCCATTAAAGTGTGTCATTGTGTTGTAGAAGGCCGGAGTTCGGAGTACTTGTATTATCAATGTCAGAACGCGAGATACGCGGCCGATAGCTGTGATATGATACCAGTAGTGCGCCAATCAAACGTACAAATCCAACACATAAATTTCTTTAAAATTTTCCTTCTAATACATTTTTAGTTTGTTTTGTTGTCAAACGTAATGTAAAAAAGTCAAATAACTCCCAACGGAACATATGAGAAGTAGAAATATTATATTTAAAAACTGAATCGACTAAAACAGATGGCCCGCATGTGTCAATAACTTTTCTTAATTGCCCATGTTATAAAGACAAGTCCATTGTTTCATGAATTATTTCTTCCGGTTGATTTCTATCGTCATGAGTTCTATCTAAAATGTAATTAAAAGACCTCTTTTAAAGTAAAGTAATGGAGACAGCACAATATTAACTTTGTTATCAAAATAGAGTTGTCCGCAGACCTGCACTCATTGCATGTCACCATGTCAGCGACATGCAATAAGTGCAGGTAAGTCCGCGGCGCACAGCGCGTATTGAGGTTAAGCCGGTCAGCTCTTATGCAACGTGTAAAGTGCATTGCCTGCATCGGTTCATTAATTATTATTTTTTTCATTTATGGTATTATAGTTGTACTCACGAACCGATATTTCCTAGAGTAGAACGTTGAGAGCTGATAGATTGTTAACTAGAAAGGTGACTAATCTTACAAATGGCTGTTGTGTGAAGTGCAGGAAGTGCAGGTGGACGGGCAAGTGGTAGGGCAGACGGGCAGACGGGCGCCCGCAGCACTAGTTGCCTTATCACGCACTTACCTCACCATCACCACTGACTCACGTCCCGCCGCCGCGCCCCTATTGCCAACACATTTATATCTTGTGTATACATTTCCGATGTAGATGATAAATGGAAAATAAAAACTTATACACTATTAGTCTAAATCTAAGGCAAGCCGCTTGCTATTATAGAAATCTGTATCTAAGGTTCTACCAGCTCGTTCCCTTCGATACCGACATTCGCGGAAATTCCATAGTACGAGTACAAACACGTATGATGCTGACGTAGTTATGTAATATGTAAATCAGAGGAAGTTGCGCGGATCAATTAGCATGTCGCGATGTGATCTCGGTCGCTACTAGCTACAACTTACGTCGCGTTGTGTAATGACGATCCGTGCTGTGCTGTGACGTGGCGTGTCGCTATATAACACAATAGTGTCACCAAGTGAGGCGGAGCAGCGCGGTCTGCGATTGTGGCGTGGATTTTGAGATTGATCGAGATATAATATTTCACTAGGTATTTTACGCCATAACAGCTTTTTGGAATGTCGTCTTTTATTCCTTTTCGACCTAAATTGAGTGTCCTATACAATACTACTGCGGTAATTAAATTAATGTCAGTCTTTTAAGAATTGAATGCGGCAATAAACCCAGTAGGCAGAAAGTATAGATTAGGGAAACACTTTTAATGAATTACTATAATACATCAATAAAAATGCATAAAATTCTTGAACGCACGTAATTTCATATGATTTTTGAGTCACAAGTACAGAAATTCCTAATAACAGTTGCTGCATACGGATATAAAATATATTTTAATGAGTAATATAAAACAAGGAGCTAGTCCAAGTCATCGCGCGTGGCGCGTCGCGAATGTTCGCGTGTATTTATGACTATCTGTTGATACGTACGGCTATAATAAAAGTAAAACGATGTACACAGGTACTATCTGAAATTACGTAACGACCCGTACAAGTGCATGCATCCTCGCCTTGTGCGATATACCGCGCCTGAAGACTGATGCCACCAACGTCAACCCCAATGTTCCGGCTCCGGCTCAAGCCGTTATTACAGCCGCTGACAGGTCTCGTCCCACCGACGACGACAAGAATAGAATAAATGCTGGTGGCATTAAATCCTAGGCTCCAGGATATAAAGAATCGAGATTTGTTACGATCCTATTTGAAAAGACGATGAACACTACGGAGAATTGACAGTAGTTGGAGCGGCGTACACCAGCGGCGTCGTCCTCGTTGTGGCGCGGCGCGGAACGGCGCGAGCGCGGCCCAAATGCTCGATAATATCAATTTCACTGGACTATAATTTGCATCCGGCTTCTCGTATATTGCACTAACTAGGGCTTTGAATGTCAAGGGCAGTAAACTTTTTTATTTTCTAAAATAAAGTCATTGCTAATGATGTATGTTGACTAATAGATTGATCATATTAGGCATTAGTGATGATTGTTAAATCGATCTATTTGTTCAAGAACTATGCATTAACTATGACTGTGCGCTCACATTACAAGCACAACTTTCGCCCGCACTGCCCCCCCCCCCTTCGCGCCGCTTCCTCCCGCGCTGTTGTTACTTTTAATTGTGCCATATATTGTTCCATTGTACAATGACGAATGGTCGCAGCACGTTTACTGTTACCGGGTTTTGAGCTCTATCATTATGTCCAACGGAAATATAAAACACACAAAGATAATGTCTTCTGTATCCAAATAATTTTACAGCTAATTTTTAGTAAGGCGAAGAAAGTTAATGTGGACATCAACATTTACGTAAAATAACAACTCAAATAAAGCAGGCCAAGGACGTGTACCTTGAACAGCCTCAACTGGTACAAGCTTTTTCATGATATAGATATCACTGTGTCAGGATTGAATGTCTTGCCGTCATAGACGTCAACAACAAGGTTGCTAACGACACCTAGGCAGCATAGTTAGCAGAGGTCCGGATGCGGAGGCTCGGCCCACGTCGGTCGTTAAGTACAGTTGCGACGTGAGCTGGTCGTGTCATTAGCGCTCGCGTTGCACCGGAATCTCTGAGACCACGGACTCTCAGCTCACCACTCAGACATTACAATACGTAGCAAGTACATAGTTCACTTTTTATATTTACTTGCCACTAATAATTTACATACAAGGTTAACATTTTGTCTATATAACCAGCGATTTTATTGTATAATTTCTAATATTAGTCTCATTACTACATCATAATTTGTTCGATTCGTAAACCTATAGTAATATCATAAAGCGTAAACAAAAACTACTTCGTGGCGTATTCCGCGCTATTAAACTCAGGGGGTAAATAAATTGAAAAAAAACCTTCACACGGGAAAAAGATCATAAAGTACAAGCTGCCAACATTGAGGAAGCAAGATTATTATGGTAACGGTAATTATAATAGTTACAATTGAGAATTCAACAAACGTAAACAATAATTTGAAGTTTTTATAATTACATGTGGATAAATCCGCCCTTGAACATATTTGTTTTTAGTATAATAGGTAAAACTTTTGTATTATCAGTAATTAATTTTTGTGCATAAAGTTTTAAATAAAATAATTTCAAAATGTACATTTATCTTCGTCCATTAAACAAAGTAAATTTATCTGAGCTTCAAGTACACAATGTGTCATATGTTACATGAGTTGAGTACCATGTTATAGCACTATTGTAAAATTAGTTATCATCATGAAGTACTACAGTAAGGAAACATGTAAAACAAATATACCCAGCTTTATTAGGAACTAATATATTGTGTGTGTAAGCATGAAGTCAGCGCTGAAAGAATGCTTCACACTAATGGTGGCGCTAATAGTAACAGCAAATTCCGAGCACGGTATCTGATAAGTACATTTATTCAGGTCAATATCTACTGATAGCGCTCTAACTTCTTAATGTTACCAACTCATATAACATACTGAGTGCACAAAGTGAGTTTAACCAAAATGTCAAAATTAATACTATAGTGTATGACACATATTCTAAGTAATTTAAAGTGTTTGTACAAAAGGAGTGGTAATATTAAGAAGCTAGAGCGCTAT
>DVQH01001893.1:0-11259 GCA_018231625.1 Papilio phestus | reverse complement strand
CGAATTGGAATAAAATTCGAATCATAACACAAAAAGTTAGATTTGAATCGGTTAAAGATTAGAATTGCAATAGTAAAAGTTACATTAATCTGTAACGAATTCGAAGCCCAACAACGAAATTTAGATTCTAATTGGTTAAGCACAGTGAAAGTTGCGTAACTCTCACAGTACAAAAACGTGGGTGGCAGAATACCAAAAAATGAAAGAACATAGAACAGAGAAAACCACGACCATATCTACCTATATATAAAAAAATACAAACCTAATACGGTAAAAGCGTTATCACGAAACAATTGCCTGAGGCAATCGCGAGACCTGTGAGATTTGACCAAACTGACCTTCTTTCTCTCTCTCTCTCTCTCTCTCTCTCTCTCTCTCTCTCGCTCGCTCGATCACTCATTCACTTAAACTTTAACACGATACCAAGTATTTTTGTGTAATTATATTTTATTGTACAAACACCGGGCAAAAAAGCTAGTTATTCATTAAATATAAAGGAAAGATGTAATTTTTTTGTTTCTTTCTTCCCACAGCCATATCAATTTTTGTTTATGTTTACGGCAAAAGGCATCGAAAAACACTTTCCCCAGTTGTCCCTGCTGTGTCGGCTAATACTCACCATTCCATGCGACATCTTCCCACTGGACCCCCGTCAGAAGTCGTCTGCACGCAAGAATACCCACGAGTACATGCTAAGCCGTTTTCTGGTGAACCCCGCGTGGAGGCCAGGCGTGGAGGCATCGGCCGAGTCGCATCTCATGTGCGACCCGGATTTTCTCACCATGTGCTACAAAGCCCACGGTCCTCAGTTCAAGGCCAATGTGGTGGAACGCTTTTTCAAATGTTTCCATGGAGAACTTTCCACTCCAAGGGAGGAGGACTTTCCAAGGGATGTAGACCTGGAAACGTGTTGCGATCACGAGCATGATGATATCTTCGCGGACTACATCCGTCAATTGGCATTGATTCCGAGAGATTTTTGGCCCTTCAGGTCCAAAGCTCATCGCGACAAGTATGCTTCGCTCAACAAGGACACCTGGCATCTGTGGCATCAGGATACCAATAATTGTTATCTTCGTAAGTGGCTTTTGCTACACTACACTGTTAAAAATACTGTTAGGTTATAAGCCAACATTAAGCACGTTTCGGGTTATAACTCGACAAGTCTTTGTAATAGACTTTCAATTTAAAAATTTAAGTTTATAAGCAGACATTTTGAAAAATCAACGCTTATAAACTAACTTTTTAAAAATAATTAGAGTTATAAGCCAACTTTTCTTAAATTGTCTTACCTTAAAAGCTGGTAATTTTTAAATTGTAAGGTTATAACAAGAAACGCGCTCAATGTTAGGTTATAACCAGACAGTATTTTTAAAAGTGTAATAAAAGAAAGAAAGAACCATACCGGGTTTTCATAGAAAAGTGGGCTCAAAAGAAAACTTAAAGTCGTTTTCAAATGTTTTAAAGGTTGAGGTTTTTGACTTTTATTTTATTATAATGCTATTAATGCTAATTTATTAATGGTGCCTTTTCTCATTTAAAAACAAACAATTTAAGCTGACATTGTTGGGACAACATTGCCAAATTAGCATTAGTTTTATCATTATCCAAAATTCAAATTAGTGGAAAATAGACTATACGAAAATAACCTAACCATAGTAGTGCATTCAACTATTCCAAACTAACTAGAACACTAAATTTAAGAAAACAATAAATTGTTTAAAAAACTGTAATTAAAATTTATTTTTAAATTGTTTAAATAGGTCTTCTTGCAATGTGAAGAAGAAAAAGATTTGTTAAATAAATCAAGTTCTTCAAACTGTAAGTTTAAACGTTATATTTATTTTAATTTTGTATAATAAAAAATCTAATTTTTTAAAACAGACTGTTTCAACAAAAAAAATTATTTACGTTTTGAGTAAATTTTTATGGTAAGTATTAGCTTTCTAAAGTTTACAATTTTAAAATATATTTTAATTTGTATTTCAGATCTCTACGCCAAATATAATCATTTTATACTTCTCTTTTACTCTCAACCACATTATCCACTCTGCCAATGTTATGTTTTCAAAGCTTTATGTTTCTTTTTTTACGAATAATTTCTTTATATCATTTACACTTTTTGTATTTTTTGTATTTTCACTTATATTATATGATTTATAGATTATTTTTGAACAATTTATTTTATATTATTAAATAAATCTTTCTAAAATGCCTTAAAATATTTGCGTTATTATAATGAGGTATAAAGTAGCGTAACTCTCACAGTACAAAAAAGTAGGTAGCAGAATACCAAAAATGACAGAACATTGAACATAGAAAACCGCGACCACATTATTCTTTAATATATAAGAGAAGGATTTTTGAATTTTCGCGCTAAACATAACCTTCCCAGAAACATTTCCCATTTGATAACCATGGTAATCGGGAAACTTTTCAAGATATAAACAAACAGACCTGTGTGTGTGTGTGGATGTGTGGGTGCCAATAATGCATGGTATGACAGGTTAGCGCGCTTGATGATGTAGTGTGTATCTTGTGTTGTTCACCTGTCTTCTCTACACACCTCCATCTCAAGTTGGGTGTATTTGAAAATCCCACTTAGTGTATATACTGCCTAGAAGTGAAATGGCCTCTCTCACCGAGCTGCGTCGGGTGCCTTTCGCGAGCCGCCCGCCCGAAGAGCAGGTGTCCATTATCCGAGCGGGACGGCCAATGCCACCGGAGGTTGCCACCGAAGACGAGTATCGATTGTTACACTTCAAGTTGATCCAATTGGAGTGGTTAACCGGCGAACAATGGTCACGGCTCTTCTGCTGGCCATGCTTGTTGTCGGTGGATTCCGACGGTGAGGACCGTTTGACCCGGGATGGCATCACGCCTGGTGACCTCACACCCGAGAACATCGAGGCACACCAAGAGTTGGATCAACACCGAAAGGCGGTCAAATGGTTAGAAGGTCGGCGCAAGAAGGTGGTGGAACCACCAGTCTCGGTGGGGATGATCTTTGCCACTGTTAACCCGTGGGACGATCGGTATGTTATATTTTATAATAAAAACATATGTTCTATGATTTGGGTTTCACTTTGGTGTAAAGTTACCTGCAGATTAATAGTTTTTCTCATTTTTATATTAAATTTTTATTTTAAAGTTTTTAGTTTTGTGAAATTTTAGAAAAAAATAATGAATATGTGAAAAATTATAAAGAACACAATACTTGGTTAGGAAACACATAAGTAGAAAATTAGTCTCAGAAAACAAAACTAAGAAATTAATTTCAAAAAGTAAAAGTTAAACTAGAAATTTATAAATAAAACATACCATTATATTACTGTAACAAAATTCAAGGTAACATGGAAAAAATAAAAAATATATATAAAGAATTTTGATGCAATATTTTCTAATTAAATTTTCATTTTGAAATTTTCCTAACTTATTTACAAAAATACAATAAAGCTTATTTTTTGTGTAAATTATATTTTAAAAAGAATTTTATTGGAACTTTATTTAATTGCAAAATGGCAACAGTTTATCATCGACATATAGTTTTTGAAGCCAATTTTCTATGCTTAGCACGTTTTGTTCTTTATTTTTTAAATAATAAACAAATGAGTAAATAAAAGATGGTTGGTTAATTACTACACTTGGATAGGTCGTTTTTAGAAAGTATTTTGTGACTTAAAAACTTAATCCTTTTTTGTCAATAGTTTTATATTTTCAAAAAAATTGTTTAATAATATTCTTGGGTCTAAAATGACCCCTAAAACTCAACCAAGTGTTAAAAGAGTGAAAAAAAGTTACAATGAAATTCATAAAACGGGATATAAATAAAAAAAATGTTTTCACGATTAACCCAGGTATATTCTGGAGGCGCACCTGGTCCACTTAACCCACTACCTTAAGCACGGGCCACCGTTGCAAGGTTACATCGAGTACCTGGACAGTGGAACGGTGGGTTTGCCTCGGTTCTACAAGTCGTTCTTCGAGGCCTTTCCAGAGCTTAAGGTGTCCTACACGGCTCGAGCGGGTGTCTTCTCCAATCGGCTCAACCTGAACGAGTACCTGTGCCAAACCATAGTGGAGGTGATGAAGCAAGCCATTCGGGACGAGTTGCAACCGGTGCAATACGTGTCGATCATCATCGAGGACCTCTCGTTCATGCCTGGCAAGCAGGATTTGGCCACCTGGTTGCGCTTTGTTCACACCAACGGTCAACTCACCGATCGACTCATCGGCTTTGCCGAACACCATAATATGATACTCACCAGTGGCGAGATGTTGGAGTATGTCATCAAGGTATGTTAGTTTTCTATTTTTTAGGCACAATGTTAACACTTCATTAGCTTTCGCGGGTTCTTTTTGGCCAAGAGCACTTTAAAAAAATTTAAAAATAGGGCTGTCGCTAAATCAAAACTGTCGAGGGGAAACACTATTTATCATAACTCGAAGGGTTATGCAAAAAATTCGAATCGAGCGAGAATTGGAAAAGTTCGAATTTCGAATCAATTAGATTGAGAATTCAAAGATTTACCAACAAAAATTCGAACCGAATCGGAATAAAATTTGAATCATAGCACAAAAAGTTAGATTGGAATCGGTTAAGGATTCGAATCACAACAACGAAAGTTGAATTCAAATCGATTGGGTACAGTGGAAGTAGCGTAACTCTCACAGTACGAAAATGTGGGTGGCAGAATACTAAAAAAATGACAGAACATAGAAAACCACGACCATATTATTCATTAATATATAGGAGATAAGAGAGAAAATTGAATATAATTTTCCATTCACAGGTCGTCAAGGAATTTGGCATCGAACAAAAGTTGGTTGCTCTGAGCATGAACACCTGTGCAATTCACAATGGAGAACTGGAGAATTTCATCTCATCGCTGCACGACACCTACCCTCGAGTACTGTTCACCGACCCGTCTCGTCTCTCTCGAACCCTACTGGACCGTCTGTACTACGTGATCGAGAACGACCGGTGGATGCACATCTTTCACCGAACCCTCCTTGGCTACGAGGCCGCTCTTCAGTGGAAACGCAAAGCCTTTGCGGTTCACCTCGGGACCACTGTGGACAAACTCCGCCAACTGACGCTGCCCTCGCTGTGTACCTTTGTGTTTCAACACCGACTCAAGTTTGTTGAGTTTTTCCAGTACTGGTTTAACCTCTCCGGCGGGGAACGTCACTTTCTGGTTCGTTTCTACGAGTATCTCCAAGACTTCGGTCCAATGCTCCTGCTGCCCTTTTTTGCATTTCTACTGAAACGCGCCGAGACGCTGGAGGACAAGATACGCAAACATTTTACCGATTGGCAAACTTGTTCCCGGTTGATCGATGTTTTCGCTTCCGACTTACTCAAGTTCAAACGGGACAACTTTGACAAGCTCTACGATGAGGCGGCGGAGGAGGTGAAGGATTTCCGCTGGAAGAGCTATGTGTTGAACGAGATTCCTCATGATGATTTCCACTGGGTCAACGATGACTTCAATCTCGATCACCCGCCGGTGAAGAAAAAGTTCTCCTCCGTTCTCGACACCTTTGTCACACTCTCGCCGGTGTTGGTCAAACAGTTTCGCTTTGAACCGATGCAAAAGTTGGCCTTCTTCAATCTTCTCCACCCGGTCAAGTTTGAGGAGTACACCCGGGCCTTTCCCAAGGAGCTCTTGAAGAGTTTGAAAAAGAGCTTTCCCCGCGAGTTTGACTGGGATCGATTGAAGACCGAGTTGGAGTTGCTCTACCGAGAGAACTCGGACAAACCACCCCCGGTCGATGTCTTTCTTCAGTGGTTCACTTCACGTATGTACTCTATGGTTTATTGATTTTCTGGATCTTATAGAATGTCTCTGAAATTAGAGCTCGGATTCGACTTTATTCGAATTTTATTATTTATTTGAAGAAGTCTATTTCTAAGTTCAACTTGATGAACGTATGAATTTAATTCGAACCAACACTTAGATTTAGATTCTAATCTTGAAATTTTGTTTAAACAATAGTGTGAGAATGAAAAAGAGAAAGAGAGTAAGAAAATGAGGTTGTTATTTATATTATTATTAGGGTCGATTAAAAGTTTTTAGTTAAAACAGGCATCGCAGGAAAAGTCAACCCATTTATATAGAAGATTTCCAGGAAGTTTCTTTACTAAAATACACGATCAAAGTAACATTTTTCTAGAAACTTTCAGGGTTAGTTTTTCCTAGGATGCCTATTTTATATAACTTTATAATTCGAATTCTTATTCGATTCGATTTTGTAAAGCCGCCGAGGTCAAACTCGAGTGAGAATTGAAAAAGTTTGAATTCTGAATCAAATTGAATGAGAATTCGAAAAGTTATGCACAATATTCGAATCGAATGTAAATAATCAAATTCGAATCATAACTAAGAAAGTTAGATTTGAATCGGTTAAGGATTCGAATCACAACAACGAAAATTGGATTCGAATTGGTAATGAATTTGAATCACAACAACAAAAGTTAGCTTCGAATCAGTAATGAATTCGAATCACAAAACAAAAGTTAGATTCGAATCGGTTTAGCACAGTAGAAGTAGCGTAACTGTTACAGTGCAAAAATGTCGTGAAAAGAAAAACGACGACGACCAAAGTCTATCACGCATTCATATAGAGTAGATAGATAGATAACAACAAAATTGATTTCAAATTCTATGATATCTCAATGCAGACCAACTATCGAAATCATTTCCGGAAACGACCAAACTGGCATGTCTGGTGGTGACCATTCCGAGCCGGATCTTTCCCTCAGCGAGCCAACCGCGAGTGACCTCGCGTCAGCACGTGATCGAGGAGCACCGAACCACGCTGCAACCGAACGAGGTGCCACGCACTCCCGAGTACTACATCCGGTCCGAGTGGCGACTCTTCACCAGTCTGGTGCAGTCTTCGAGTTGGTTCCACACCACGGTGGTGCATCGATTCTTCTCGGTGATCAAAGAGGAGGAGGCCAACAGCTACGAGGAGACACCCGACATGGACTATCGGTCTGATTTGAGCGAAGATGAGGAGTGGACTCACGACGAGGATGACGACACCTTTGCCGGCTATATCGAGCTTCTCGCCAAGGCCGACCCGGAGTTCTTTCCCTACCAAAACCAGGAACATCAACTCAACCAATTGTGCCAAATGCATCCCGAATATAACAATTTTGACACCAGATATGTTCGTAAGTTGGGCTAAAATATCGCTCTAAACTACACGCTTAATTTTAACCCGAACAAGGATGTTAGTTCGATAGGGGTTAAATTTAAGTACAAAGAGGTTTAATTTTTAACCTAAAGGATCATACTTTAATTGCATGAGAAAAATATTGGGATTTTTTACTTTTACCCCCTTTCCCGTATAAGTGAGCACTTTTTTGTTTACTAAAAATGTTCAATGAATGAGTTTATGAAAAATTTTAATCCTTTATCTTAATGAAAAAGACAACACTCTGTAAGAAGTTTTTTTGCTAAAATTCACTATCAAAGTAAAGTTTAAAAAACTTAAAAGTAAGTAAACTTTCTTTTGGTTTGATTTTCTCCCTGCGATGCCTAACGAAAGCAACTTTTTTCTTGGTGAACTTTCTCATAAACTCGTTTATTTTACTGGTATTGATAGAGTATGGAAAAGTTTCTAAACAAAAATACTAATTTAGTTTAGTATCTAAAAGATTAAGCTTGCCTTAGTTTTATCTTAAAGCTTTTTCTTTCATTTCTTTTCTGATTCTCTCTTCACAATTCATAACTAAACGAAATATAACACTATTATTAATAATAGCATTCAATGCAACCACATTATTATTAAACAAAATTATTTGTAGCACAAATATGACTCGAATCTCAGATGCCAATCACTAAGTTAGGTAAATCAATCGAAATCAGATTTTGGGAAAAAGAACATTGCCTGGTAGCATAGAAAAGTGGCCTCAGAAAGCAAAACTCAGAAGCTAACCATCCTTTTGATTTTTTACCCCTTAAAAGTAAAAATTAAACTAGTAATTTTTAAATAAAACATACCATCAAATTATTAAAACAAAAATCAAAAATTTAATACTATTAGAGAGAACATCGAAAAATTCCAAAGAACATTGCTTGGTGAGTATAGAAAAGTGGCCTCAGAAAGCAAAACTCAGAAACTAACCATCCTTTTGCTTTTTTGCCCCTTAAAAGTGAAAATTGCGAAAATTTGCGAATTCAATATTAAATCAAGAATTTGTAAATATAAATTTATTTAAAAATTTAAATTTTAAATTTAGTTTTTAAAAATTGCCATTTCGCAAATTCTAAATTCGTGAGCAATTTTAAATTGGCAAAATTGCTGTGGTACTTTGAAATTTGGGATTTGATCAAATTTTGTTTTAAAAAATTGTAAAACTCTTTTTTGTACGTGTACACTTGTGCCAGTTACCTTGAAATCCTTCAAATCACTTGACAAACGACGAAACGAGTCAGAAGCCTCGCGAAGGTTAGGCTTGCGCAACAGGTTGAATCGTTTCTTGAGTCGAGCGTTGATCTCGCGATACTGCGCAAAATCTGCCATCTTTTGAAGCGCATATATATATTATATATAATAAAATTAATGTAAATATTTTAAATTACAAAAATTACAATTTGAAAAAAAATTAAAATAAAAAACAAACATCAATATTATTAAAAAGAAGTAGATAATGTATCAAACTTTGTTTTTACTATGATCAAGTTAATATTATTATTATTATATATTGTTAAAGCAATTACATTAATTAAACAAGTAAACTTCCAATATGAGGAAAACTGGGTTAAACAGCAATATTACTTATTAGAAAAATAGAACATACATTCCTTTAAACCCATATTTAAAATTATACTTCAAAAAATGAATTGAGCATTCTCGAAGTTTTTATCACGATTAAGGTATCATTTTATTAAACAAATAAATAAATAAAAATATAAACTGCTTATTTTAATAATACATTTATAATAAAACCATCGGAATTCATAATTTAAACAAAAATTCATATATCTAAAGTTTTATTCGATCAGCACATTAAAGAAATCAAATAATTTAACTCAATTTTAAAAATAAGTTTTGAAATAGAACTGGATTCGAGTTGATTTGACTAACAATGATTGAACTAACATAATGAATATATTAAAATTCATTTGTAATTAATCCATTAATACACGATGATTGCTTTAAACATCCTTTTAAAAATATTACTCAATAAAGCTCATACTCCATGATTTAAACATGCACAGAATAAATTTAAAAAAAATTAATGTTAATATTTTAAATCACAAGAAAAACTTCTACTTCTACTTATAAAAATTAATATTTTCCCTCGAAAATTAAAAATATATTTTAATTTAAAACTTGTAATTTATGCTATTACAAGTTTTTTAAGTTTTTAATACATAGCAACAACAAAACTAAGATTAATTATAACTTACAAAAAAAACAAAGGAACCATCCAAATCGATTTAAAAAATTATTTAACACTTTAAAAAAGTATAATTCTCACATTTTAATCAACACAACATTACAATATCGCAAAAAAATTAACTCATGAATAGTTGAATGTGCTTTTTAAAAATATTTTAACCTAATATTCGCTTATAAACTTAAAATTTTAAACTTCGAAATTAAGTCAATATGAAAAGTTTAATAGAAAACAATAGTCAAATTATTTTGCTTACCTCTCAGATATAGATATGTGACTTAGATTCCAGTTTATAAATATTTGTTATTAAAAATTGAGAGAACAACTTCAATAATAAAACTTAGTTTACTATTTCAAGCGTGCAAAAGAAATAAACAAAACACAAAATAAATGAAATAAAATTGGGCAAAATCGACTATTGTGACAGGAAAAACAAACTGCCAAGGTGGAAATAGCCACCTTTTGTTTATTTACAACTTGCTTTCTTCTTAAAATTGATATATTATCATCATTATTATTATGTTTTGTTTTTCAACAAAATTAATGTTGTAATGCTTCGAAGCATTCGAAACTATACTAATCTGTTCAAATCAGTCAATTGGGGACTGATTGAAGAGGCGAAAGTTTGCTCAAGGTTTTCCACGAGGTCTTCGCCTTGTTTGGCCTCCAAAAAGATTGGAGACGATGAGCTTCACCGACTGGACCGACCCGAAGCGGAGGAGGCGGAAGCCGAGAAGAAGAAGCCACGTGCCAAAACGTTGGATTTCAAACAAAAGATTTACCTCAAAGATCTCGAGGGTAGGATGTTAGGGCTCAAAACTCGCCAAGAAGCGGATTTGATTGCAAAGAAAAACAACTGGATTTTGGTTCAAGATGATACCATTAAAAAAGTGCCAACTTTAAGGTTAACCGATCCACGAAAGATGACCGATCCGGTAGTGGATTTGATGGAAGAGGATGCATTGGATCTGGAATCGGGTTCTGCCAGTGATTTAGATGGAACTCGAAAGACTCGTTCCAAGCCACTCAAAACCTTAATGTTCAACTCGAAGGTTAGCGAGCATGATCTGACCACTAAGGTGAATCAGGTCAAGAGGTGGCTTTCCAAAGGTCAGGAGACTAGAATTCGTGTCACCGCAATGCCAGCCGATTTGGCTAAATTGGTAAGTCAATTTGGAGTTTATTTTGGAAAATTTTTAATTTCGTACATATCTTATTCTTTTTAAAAACATCTAAAAAATTAAGTATAAAATATTTAAGTACGTAAAATACACACTAAAACCAATATTTAGTAAAAAATAGTCGAATAGATGGAATTTATAAATTAGGAATTTGATTTTTAAATGTAAACTATAAACTACTCCATTAAGTCAAGTGAAATGAAAACAAGGGAATTAAAGGCGTAATTTAAATTTAAACTTCTTTTATTAATTTAAACATTGATTGAAAACGATAATGCAATTTTGCTGTAATATTTTTTTTATGAATCATTTTCAAACATTTTGAAAAATACGATTTAATCTACTCTCACTAGTGAGAGCTCTCTTCTATTTCTTTCTTTCTCTCACCTCTTTCTATCACTCTCTCTTTCTCACTTTATCTCTCTCACTTCTTTCTATCTCTCTCTCTCACTTTATCTCTCTCTCACACCTCTTCCTATCTATCTCTCTCTTACTTTTTTTTTTCTCTCTCTCTCTCTTCTATTTCTTTCTTTCTCTCACCTCTCTTTCTCTCACCTCTCTTTCTCTCTCTCACTTCTTTCTATCACTCTCTCTTTCTCACTTTATCTCTCTCTCTCTCTCTCACCTTTTTATATCTATCTCTCTCTTTCACTTTATCTC
>DVQH01001892.1:0-11260 GCA_018231625.1 Papilio phestus | reverse complement strand
GGCCAAAAATGTTCTCTACCTTTGGCAGTACAAAGTGGCCTTTTTTCGAAATGTGCTGAGAGATAACGCGTGCGCTTGCTCTATGGAGATTTATAATGGAGGTCTTTTTTGAGCAGGCCGATTGTTGAGTGTTCCTGTAGCAGAAAGTTAGATTCGAAGTGGTTAAGAACAGTAGAAGTAACGCAACTGTTACAAGACAAAAATGTCGTGAAACGAAAAGTTTGACTGAAAACCACGATGACGACGACAACAAAAGTCGATAACGCATTAATATAGAGTTGTAATAAAGAAGTAGATAGATAGATAGATGGATAACTAAAAAAGATTTATATATGTATGGATTGGTAGAATTTGAGGCATTCGTTGACTCATTCCCCAAATTATTCCATTCCAAGTACTTTCCATTTGTTTCCATTTTCCTAATGATTTCTGGCGAGTACTTTGAGAGCTCCTTAAAATAGACTCCTCATATCCATCGATCATTCTAAGACAAAGATGAGAAAGTGAGAGAATTAATGGAATGTACGTGTGTTGGTCCATCGGTAATTTCAACATTGCATGGTCTAATATAAGTACACTCACACTTCCGTTTTGCTAAAAAAGTAGATGATGATTATTAGTTATGAAACAATCCAACTTATGCACAAATATAATATTCATTAATTGAGTTTCATAAATCATTTGTTGTTTAATATAAAAATATTGTTGACTGTTTTGACATAACACTATTTAAATTTTATAATAAAATTTAAACGCATACTTGGCCAAGTTCAAGGTAAGAAGATGCCTTTTCTCATCCACTTTTACTCTATGAATAGTACAATTTTACTTATTATCTCCCTCATCTTACGTGATCTGCCACATGATGATGGTAGTGATGGAAAAGCCTGAATTGCATTCCATGTCAAAAAAATCTACACTGTTTCGAAGTTAGAGGTTTATTTTTTGGCACATTAGGCAAGTTTGAAAGTGAGGGAGTGAAAGAGATTCTAATTCTATCTACAGAGCTTACTTAAATCTATATCTTTGTCATCTTGTTTACTAACTTAAACCATGTGGTGTAAAAATAGAAAAAGTGAAGTGTAGTAAAGCAAAAAGCGGGCAAAAATGCTAGTATTACACTATAGTGATTATACGAATCTTTTTTGTCCTTCTCTAAACAAAAGTTAATTCTTACGTGAATGAAAGTTCAAAAATAAACATAAAGAGACTGGAATCTCTACTTTATACCTACTTTATCATTGAAATTAGATATTTTTGTATTGTTATATTTTTACTGATTTGACTTTGACTTGTTTTAACACATGAAGTTTCAACTGTCAAGAAAATTAGATTAATATAAGTACGTAGCAAAACAGCAAAGAAACTTGCAGCGTTAACCGTAAAAAAACTTTGCAGTATTGTATCGCAAAATATTTTTTCTATTACATTTTAAACTCATTTTCCCCAATTTCAAATGTTTTGATACACGTACAACCTATATAAATATTCCTTTGATAGACATATTATAAGATTGACTTTTCCAACCATTGATGTAATTTATGCCAGATGTGATATTTTATTTTTATAGAATTGAATAGCAACAATAATAAGCATGTGTGAATAGAGTAAAAATACCTCTGTTTGAAACTTGAGTCATATAGGAAAAGAATTGAATGTCAAGGACTGTTATATAACGAGCCTCAGACGTACTGTGAACAGTGAACCTTTGAGCACTTTGATAAGTTGTTCATGCCTTACAACAAGTTTTGTGATGCTTGCTCATTCTCATCGTTACACAATAAGTGTGTACATGATATCATGAAAGCTAAGTTGTAACGCCCAGACAGCATTGTAAATGGAGTAGTTTCAAATGGGTCAACTAGAACTGAGTCTCTTTATAAAAACAGAGAAAATCCAAAGGTATTCAGGAAATATTGACATTTGGGCAATGCACAGCTGGGTACCATCATCACATCTACCACTTCTCTTTGCTTGTTCAATAGAAATTATTTTTAGCCGATTGTGATTCACTTCTGTTCTCGCTCCCTTGAGTGTGATTCAATGATGTAACGTAAGGGTAGAGAAAGTAAGCCGAAAGGTTGCCCCAATCAATTGTAATCGTCAATGAGTGTAGTGGTAATATCACTACAACTGAGAAACAGCTTAGTTTAATTTAATTATAAATTTTAAATCTACTAATTAGTAATTTAGTAAAATAGTAGAATTAGTTTTGGTGTTATTCCTTTGATTGTTCTGTCACGAAAGTTCATAGTTAGTTCATATTGTTCGTAATTCGAACGTTTTGTCATCGATTAGGGGAATAAGATGAGCTGTATGAGTACACTGCAACTTTGTCTTTTTTTCCCTTTCTTATCATCACTACTATCTCCTACCGTATGCAAGAGTGACATCTGATGAGACTCGATTTTAGACACCTCGTGACTCATATGCATCAAAATAAAGATGGAAAAACATAAGGCACTTAACATACCTCACTAAGCTATCGAAAACACCTTTGGTTTATCATCATAAACAGTATCTCACTGTAGTGAAGTATAGAGATGCTTTGAAGTGCTCCGATCAAAGATTCATGTGACACAAGTGCACCGTTTGTTGTTTTTGACTCATAACCAAAGCTAAACAATATCTAGGCGTGATCAAGATCACGAGAATACACGTTTCGAGACAAAAACCCACTTTGTGACGCATGCCATGATGTCATCTTGCTCTTAATTTCTCGCTCTCTTTTATGAAGTTTGTTTATATTTATCCAAATATGAAAAAGATAAGAATGTGACAGTAAAATGATGCAATTTGATTAAAGGTTAAGTTGTCATCAGTCAACACGAGTAACTTGTGTACCTTGTACCGTTTCTTAGATTTGAATTTTAAAGAAAACATCTTTTAATTCCAAATTATAATAAACTTTGATTTATTCGTTTGTTGTTATTGTGGTTGATGGGTAAGATAATGATCTAAGTCACACAACACGTGCATATGTCTATAGACAAATATCGTCAATTTGTTTGTGATGATGGAAATCACAGAGATTGATTTGATTCACACTGATAATGCTAGTCATGTTGTGTGGGTGGTTTTTTACGAGTTTCAGGCAGCTGTTTTTCTCAGTGTAATGGTAAAATTTCAATGTCTCATTGCATAAAAAATGAAACAAACATGGCAATTTAACTTTCTTATCAAGTCTATTTCTAAGAGAGTTTAACTCTATAGATGCGTCATGTCATCGTCTTTGCCATCATGTGAGATATGAAAAATTTTGGTAAAAATTATGAAGACAAGTAGATAATAATGACAAGTCAGATTTATTCCATGATATGTAGCAATAAACTTGAACTTTGTGCTTTGGTGACAAAAGCATATTTGCTTTCTCTCTATCCCTTTTTGGTTGTTGTGGTTTTATAAATCTATAGATACAATTCAAGTGATTGATTGTGTCTTCAGATCAACTTGTCAACTCGATGGAGGCACTCGAATTTTCGAATGAACCCCCCGAATGTCTTGCAAACAAGTCAATCAAAGCCATCTTCTTAAGTGAAGACTGAAGAGAGTCTGTTGCTAAGCAGCGACATTATCATTGTCTCTAAAGCATCACATGCATCCAAAAATAATAAAATTATCACTACCAATTAAAGTCGTATTACTAGTCATCAATCAATTAATTGCAAATATCACCACAAAACTATTGATGCGTTTCGACAGGCATGAGTCTAATCATGTATGTACCCTATGATGTGACTATGGCTAGTGGCTAAGCGAGTGCTACTTATCATGTCAGTGCCTCTTAACACTCTCTGATTTCTTTCGCTTTTTAGTTGTTCCTTGTTTGACAAGGATAATGATGATCATGATCAAACCTACAATATGATGTCATTCTCAGTGTCAAGTTAAACTGTTAAACAAAACAAAGCAAAAGCAAACATAAAAGTAAACCAATGTTCCAATTTGTCCTCCCAAGAAAATACTTAGTCACAAGACTCTATCTCATCATTAATGCTACACATTGCAAATATTGCTCTTAGTCTGATTTTTCGAAAAAGTACTCAACTTACTTCAGATTAGATTGGGAACTCAAACCATCTAAATAGATGACAAGAAGTCCTCCGAACCTGGCGTCAGTCAAAGTCTTGTAATTAAATTCTTCTATGGAAATTTGTAGTCAAAACCCCAAATCTGGATCTATTTAGATTCTACAAGAAATAAATTGATTTTTAATATAATTTCTAATTTTAAAATTTTAAAACCCAAATCACAGAAAGTGTTTTATAGTACTAAAAACCTTCTTACGTAATAGAAAGAAATAGATTTGTATTTACTTAGTGATCAACTGGATATGAAAAGGAGAGTATGGAGACTAGCACGTGGCCTACTTCGCCTATCGATTGCACCGATTGCCATGAGCACCATCGCTACTTCGAAGGTCACTTCGAGATGTGTGTGCCTGTCTTGTGACTATGTGCAATGAGTGGCATGGTGTAGAAGTGTGATAGCGATGGTGAAAGATCGATTCCACCATCACCGTCATGTGCTTGGGGTGTGATGACCTACATCGCCATCAACTCGATTCACACACCAACATACGTCACTCGCCACACTTCTGTAAATCAAAACTTTCTGGATCTCCCCTTACATCGAAAACCAATGCTTCAATCAGTAGGAAAGTCCCGTGATGTTAGTGACTCATTATTGACCATGACTCATCATCTGAGATAGTTACATTTTCAAATAACCCTAAACTTGTTCTTGGTTTTCATTTTATTATTATTTATATAAGTTATACCCCAAAATATACCAAAATAAACTTTAAATTACTCTTACCAACAAATATAAAATTTACCATAATTTTATTGTACTATTTTTAAACAGAATTGGGGTTCAAGGTTTATTACCTTAGGATAACCGATGTATCATTGTCTTACCAACATGGAATTTTTTTTAAATGCCAACTTATTATTGTCAGATTTGTGGCACTATTATTACACAAGAGAAATACGAACTTTGATTTAAAGAAAGTCGTATATGATTGCAATTAAATTTGTGTCTATATATCCTCACTAATTGGCTAAAACTCGATATAAAAAGCCAAAAATAGTATCCCTTTGTTAATCAGTTAAAAATAGTTATTTTGAGTATGCCATGATTAGATAGTTTGCAGTTATGAGTAGATTTTGTTATTATTGCTAAACCAAATTCAAGTACTCATTAGCAAAAAAAACAGATCTCACATTAGAGGTAACTCTAGACCATTGTTAATAACAGCAATACCAGCAATACCAGCAATACCCCTGAACTCTAGACCATTGTTAATAACTTAATAGAATAAAAATATTTCTGTTACATTTCATGTAAAAAAATATTAATTAGAAAAATAGAAATGTGAAAATGCATATCAACAGATAAATTGGTCGAAAATAAGTTAAATTGATAAAAGACTTGATTCGATTCGGTGTCCATCTTGGCCTTGTCCCAAAGAAGTGTGATAAACTGTCACCAAGCTTCATTCGATAACCAGCATCAATCTGATTTGAGCCAAAGAAACGCTGAGCGAGCGATGCCAAGTGTGATGTCACTGAGAGCAGGATCTAGTTACATCATCACCATCACCATCAACCAATCAGAAGCTTTCTCGGAGAAGCTTTTTGTGTTTTTTGTATTTCTTGCTAAAATTGGACACAAAAAATATAAAAAGTGCAATGCAACCTTTAGTCAGAGTTAATCTCCAGTTTTGACGCAATATTAATATCGAGTTTCAGATCAGATTATGTGTTACTGTAGTGGTTGTCACTTTTTGCTTGGTTAGGTACACAAATACTTTTTCATATGTACTTCAGGTTTGAATCTAGTTTCTAGTGCACATCCCAAATGAAACGATTGAAACTGCACGCATGCTCCAATAAATCTGATGATTTAATCTAATCCAAACAAGCTATGTTAGTCTAATCTTCCAACTTGTCAGAAGGTATCTTTGGATATTGAAAAAGTGCATATCAAGAAAGTCCATATGATATATGGTTTTGCAAAACCCACCTTTTATAATTAATATTAGAAAGACATGCCATTTAGTGCTAAATTTGGCCATCTATAGAGTATATTCCGCTATCAATCGATCATCTACATGTCAAGCATGACATTGAGTTTCAGAAGACACAGCCAAGGGGTTGATAAGAGTCAATGAGACACAGTTCTCAAGTGTATCCTATTTCTCCCCCAACCCCTGATCGTCATGATGAAACCATGTTTGGAAGTAGTGTAACTTTGGCACATGAGAATGATGTTGGTGATAAAGTGGTGCATACAAGCTTTTGCTGGTGTACTCAATCTCTTAGATATGCTTTAAGCTACATAAAGAGTAACAATTTAACTATCTTTGTAGCTTCGAATTTTTTTTCATTGTATCTCTTATCTAGGTGTGTTATCATATCTATTAAAGTCCAAAAACAAGCTTTTTGGATGAGGATGTGAGTACTGAAACTTATGAGATGATTGCCTTGACCCTAACACAAAGGTTCTTTTCATGTTCAATTTTACTGACAACCATGGCCTAATTTGTCAGGACTCTTCAAAAAAATGTCCTTGATAAAAAAAGTAATAAGATATTGAATAAAAAAATATATGTATAACTAACAAGGAGTATATAAAATTCATCTAACTTCTAGTGATAATGACAATTTATAAAATTATATTACAGTTGAATCGTTATTAATATTGATGTTCGTTTTGAGCATTTGCATATTGTTCAACTGAAAACGTCAAGTTGTCAAAAAGTTAGCAATCTAATTTGGAGAGAAAACTTTAAGACTAATCTCAACAATCTCCACTCGTCCCCTTCTAAGAAAGAGTGATCAAAACAAAAATCACCCCACTGAAAGTAGATGTCTCACCACCCAAGCAGCGAGCTATCGATCACATGATGTACACACATGTATATACACATGGCATCCTTGTTGTCCTTGTCGTCATCCACTGGTCTACTGTACATTGCGAGTCTCTTTTCACCATGCTCCTCTCCAATCAACTTTGAAGTAACTTGTGATTGGCGGATAACACTAAGGTTCATATAAATTGTCAATCTAAAGGGTTGCTTGGTAAGAAAACTGACTATGATTCAAACACGATGACTAGGGGCACTTATTTATTATCAATTAATATTGAAAAAGATGCAATCATTGGCAATATGCAGATAGGAAGTGGTCATTGGTTACTAACAATAAATCATTGAAATGCGGCTAAGTTAGTAACTAGCTCAATTACCGTGAAAATATTTTCAAAAATATCACCGAGGAGAAAGACGACGCGAGATTTTGAGCAGGTGTAAATCATCAGATCGATAGTCCGGATGAAGCTCTTCGAGTGGAACAGTTTGAATGCACAGATGACAATTCGAAGTGACCTTCTACAAACTCGAAAAATGAATGTTGCGAAACACTAAAGCACTTTCAAACCTTGACAAATTGGTAGCAAAGTTCCATTTTTTCATCACGATCCTCGTACGATATTAAAATTTGAGCATGAACCTTCTCATGGCTGAGTAACCAGTCAATAAAGGTATAAATTGCTTCAATACCCTTCATAGTTCAAAGTTAGGTTCACTAAAATTAACAACCAATTAAAAACAAACCTCTTGGTAGTAAAGACAGTCTGCAATAAGAACAAGATTTATGTCATCGAGATTACGCCATTGCATAAAGTTCCACTGAAACTGGTTCCGATCTAGCCAGTCAAAAGATTTCACCTCAATCTTCTTATCTTGGGGTATTAAACTTTGGTTCTCTCGAACGTTTCGCTGAATCAAATTGAGGTTTTGAGGCAAATCGGTCATGAGAACCGAAGAGGCGCCAAGTGCTGCAGTCCAGATTCCCAAAAATCCCGTACCAGAGCCTAATTCTAAAATGTTCCAATTGGAAAGATCGATGACACTCTCGCGACACGATTTTTCGAGATACTTGGCGAGCAGAATGGCTGCGTCCCAGACAACACCCGACTCGTCCGAAGTGCATCGTTGCCAAATATTCACCGACACTTCTTGCTCGTCATCGCTCGAGGTCGAGTTCCTCTTCAATGCAACCACGTCTGCTTGGTCAAACTCAATGCATCTTGTAAAGCACTCATCGACAATATTCGTTGTATTGGTTGTAGCGGTTGTCATCATGAGATGTTGGAGAAAATAGTATTTTTAGATACTTTCCAAGATTCAAAACAAAAATTACCAATCCACACAACACACAAACATGTGCCTTATTTTAATGAAAATACAGAAAAGGTAGAAATAGATACCATTATGAAATACTATTTCAGAAATAGAAACTAGAAACTAGAAGTCATTTTAACAGTTTAACCATGTAAAAACATAATGGACTTATGACAAATTTTTAATAAACATTACAAAACATATAAAAACATAGTAATTTTCATTAAAATGTAATTTTAGTAAAGCTGACTTTTGAGAAGAGCTTTTTGTAGCCGTCACTAGATGCCGTGTTTGTATGCAAAAATTGCCGATAATTGTCAATCGATCTTGTTTAACTTATTTCGCGAACTAGACAGAGACAGAGGAACAAACAAAAATTCAAATTATATAGATAATGCCAGAATTAAGATTATATAATTTTGAGAAAACATAAGAGGAATAAAAATATTAAAATTAAATTAAATTAAACCTAGTATAGAATCTAGTACCTAGTATCAAGAATTAAAAAAATGGGGCACTGCTATCGAAATATCAAGTTTGATTAGAGAAGAGTTAAAGAAGTATAAAGAAGATGAAAGAGTATAAAGAAAAGTTAATTACTTAAAGGGAAGAGACGGTTTGTACGACGTGAATCCGAGAGACTCAACGCGAATGAGTTAAGAATAACGATGAAGACTAGTTCGCGCGCGCAAAAACTCATCAAAAACGCTTCACTTTAAGGCTTTTAGATTGTGGATTTGCAAACATCCAATCGCGATACTTAAAAATATATATCATAAATAGGTATCAGTAAAAAGCTTAGTTAATTCTGGTTTTAATTAGTTAAAAATTATTATAAAGTTATATTAGATTTTTTTCAAGTTATGATCAATTTTCGAATTCATGTTTCGCAGCCTGTTCTGCAACCAGTTTCCTTCTCCACTAGCATTTTAGTTTATCTCTTTTAGTTTTTGTACGAAATTCAATTGAAAATCAATGTGAATCCGCTAGACTCATGTCGTATAAAGAAGTGGTAAACAATGTTTACTTTAGTTTCTAATTTCTTTTGAATCATTTGATATAGAATTGTGCGACGAGAAGTACA
The DNA here is from genome assembly GCA_018231625.1 of Papilio phestus. Classification (NCBI taxonomy): domain Eukaryota; kingdom Metazoa; phylum Arthropoda; class Insecta; order Lepidoptera; family Papilionidae; genus Papilio; species Papilio phestus. The sequence continues at coordinate 1,988 of DVQH01001892.1, read as the reverse complement.
CATTTCTTAGACTTCTTTGTTTGGTCAAAAGTTAAGAATTTTGATACTTTTTTATTAGTTTTAATTTAAACTCCTTAATACATTGAATGTCAATAGCTACTACTGAATTAAATGTAATGTTAAAAATTAGGTATCTTCGTAATTTAAATAATAGCTGTAGTTGAGTTAAAGAAGACTAAAGTTGGGTGAGTGAATACAGTAGACCAGATCCCATCGAGCTTGTAGATAAGGTTCTTCACGAAAGAATCGTTGCAGTTGTTCATGCTGTGGCAATCCGAGTTTGTCGGCAATCCGTTCACCACCCGGATTTGAATCCAGAGTCATGTAGAGCAATCCTCGGCTAACCGGCCCAGGCAAAGCAGCAAACAGGTGACGCATCACCAATTCAGCGATTGCGTCATCTGACGCGTATAGTGGTCCGAGCATCGCTTTGCCGATGTTGTTAGTGCGCAAACAACCATAACCTAGAATGGTGCCATCCTCGCTGTCCACTGCCACTAGTGCGGACGAGTCTGGTTCTGTTCAGAGTTGAAGCACAGTTGTTAATTTTAAGTCGTTGGATTTATTTAATTAGAGTTAACAGTTATCAAAAATCACATGGAGTTTTAGCTTACCATTGAAAACTCTTGGCAGTAACTTGCCACGGGAATAGCCATGAACATCAGAATCAAATTCTACAACCCGTTCAAACCAATCTTTGGTAATGGTTTCTATCCGTACTCCACGAATAGACTCGACTAACAAGTCAAGTCGTAGATCTGTGCTCAATTCGGATTCGTAGATGAGCAATAACCGTTCGTCTGGATTACGAAAGCCAGCTCGATCTCGGTAGGTGACTAAATGTTCGGGTACGGCATAGAGACCTGCGTTGCACGAGCCAACATGTTCCATCATCAGATTCCACATAGCAATGCCGATTCCACGACCTTGAAGTTCGGGTCGAACGCCGTATAAACCAATGAAAGCTGTGGTTGGATGCACAAACAAGCCTGCACACATGCCCAGAATTCTCTCTGCCAATCAAATTTGAGTAATCAAATCGAATAGTTAATTAACACGTTAGACTTACTTTCTCTCAGAGTTGATAGTTTTTCTTGTCCATTCTTTTCATTGAGATAGACCTGCACACCAGCATGACATTTTTTACCATCTTTATCTTGCTCAATGTCAACTTCTTCAAAATCAACAACTTCAACAGCAACGACAAAACCTTCGGGATCTTGAGCCAAGAAAGACTGAATGGTGCCAGTACCTTCGTGCAAGTCATTAGCGGCCCATATTTCAAGAACTGCGGGCACGTCTTCTGCACGCATCGCACGGATGCGGTACTGAGGCATTTGGTCAGTCGAGTTGCTATGACTTGTCATCTTTCAACTCTCAATCGATGGCTTATTCGATTTCTAAAGACAACAAGAACGGAGGTGTGAATTCAAGGATGGCTCACGCACAATTGACTCCCTCGATAGCTATCCGATAACGAGCACCTCGGCAAAAGACATTCCTGCATTCCTGGGTGGAGAATAGGAGAGGCACTCCAGAACAACCACGAGGGGATAGAAGAGGAAAAAAATTTGATAACTTACCGGACTGTCTCGATTACTTTACTATATTGATTCGAAAGTAAATCCCAAATTAACGCATTAATTCATCTCACAGTTACTATTATTTACTATTCTTGTATAAAAGTTAAGTATGATATTTTTAATAGTAAAATTTCGAATGTTGCGACTTTGTCGTTGTGACTGTAGACATTTGGAAGACTTTATTTTGGCTTTGAGAGAATCCTCTCTCACAAGTAAATACGTGATTTTGAACTAATAAGACTAATTTTGTAATTGTTCTTTAAATTTCTGATTATTAATTCTATTTGAGACCCTTGCTTTATATTGTTAAAACGAACTCATACTTCTCTTTTTCTTCAACTTCAATATATATTTAATAATAGCATAAGGAATTTTATTTTTTTCTCTCTTCTTTCTTTTCACTTT
>DVQH01001891.1:0-11261 GCA_018231625.1 Papilio phestus | reverse complement strand
TATTTATTGCTTAGTTAAGCTTCACTTTAAAATACGTATCGGATTTGGTAATTATTTTTAAACACACTTATTTCTAATAATTTAGTTCGATTCGTGTATCTAAAATTATTTGGTTATAAAATATTGTACTTGTAACAGATAGGAAATGAAGAGCTGGTTGGAGAGTGGTATGAGTATGGAGGATGGCGCGCTGTCGTGCATGCTTGCCGAGCCGCGTGAAGCACTGCTCCCTATCACGGGCAGGGAGAACTTAGCGCCTAGAAAACGGTACTTAAGACAATCCAACTAATCCCGAAACACCTTGGAAGAACCCAAATCGGACATCTCACTTAATGAGTTAACCATTTAAGCTAAAACAGACTATGTTTTTACACTATGGCCGCCGCTAATTGTTCACATTGATATCGTTACAGTTATCTTAAAACAGCTTTCGATTTATATTACTTTTATATTCATTGGTCAAAATGGCTTTACGCAAGCCTACGCATAATGATTCAATAGACATGATTTGACAAAAATCTTCGATGAGCGTCACGGCATTAAAGGGTCGACAACAATTAAGCTACAATCTATTAGAAGGTCCTTAATTTTTGTTTGTACGTATTTTATTTGTACAGGGAAAGAGCACTAGAGCCATGCGCGTTGTCTGAAGACGCATACCTCTCCAGTGGGACAGGTTCTCCCTGCGCCGGACTCTCTCGTGAAGAGCGGAGACGTCGGCGCAGAGCTACACTAAAGTATCGAACAGCGCATGCCACCAGGGAAAGAATACGTGTGGAAGCGTTCAATGCAGCGTTCGGATCACTCCGACGTCTCCTACCAACTCTACCTCCGGATAAGAAGCTATCGAAAATTGAAATTTTAAGACTGGCGATATGTTACATTGCTTATCTAAACCACGTTTTAGACGCGTGATAGAACACGACTACTAAATGATTGCAATTCCTTACATAGAATTTCAGCTTATATTATTTCGACTAAACTATCACACAACTATTGTGCGATTGTCGATTGTTTTACAGCCAATTCAACTGTTTAGTTGCACAACTAAAATCGAGTAGTGTACGCACCTCGCAAGCTCATAGGAATCAAAGCGAAACAGTTGTGCGACAGTTTAGTTTCAATTGTGCGCGAGGTCTTAGATCTTAAATATGTAATTGTCCTACTGTTATAATGTATCGTCTCAGGTTGAATCTAGTCATTATTTTATTTAAGAACCGGCAACTCTCACATTCTTAAGATATGTTGATAACACGAAACATTTTATCGATTCCTTGATAGATATGATAATTATTCGATTTTAATGTCTAGTTTAGAAATAAAATTCTATAACTTAATTGTATAAATGTTCATTTCATTATATTTAGGAGTTTGTTATTATATTCGTGTTGTGATTTTAATCGATGTCTTCCTTGTTTTGTAAATAAAAACATCCGATAAATCTTAAACATCTTTTATATTTACAAATCATATATCACATAGGTACAGTTACAATAACAGTGGCAAACATAAAAGTATTTTTCGCCAAACTGACTATTAGAATGAATATAAACATAAACAATCAAGTCAACTACAAGTAAACTGTAGTGAAAATATTAGTAACTTTAATAAAAATACATTTAACATCATTGGGGAATTAAAACTAGAGTTTAAGTTAATGTTACTTAACAATTACTTCTTAATAATATCATTAACATAGCTCAAGAAAACCGGATAGAATACCATGCCATGCAAAAATCCAAGTATCACTAAACTGAAAAGCATTCTAAAGAAAAACATTTCGATCAACTCTGTATAAGAGAATGCTAAAACTATAATTGGTATGTTAGTTAATGTTATTCCCGTAATTATTGTAGCACCCACTCGGCAAATAGCATCAGCAACTCTTTCATTGGGAGGAGATTTACTAGTTGCAAAAGCGTACGCCAAGTGACTGCAAAACTCTACAGCGATACCTATAGATACGATCAAATTAACACACGAAACAGCATTCAATGGAATATTCCAGATGTACATGACACCCATCATATCAATCACAACCATAATGCTAGTAAACATCACAGTAAAAGTCGTCAAAACATTAAATCCAGTTGCCAATAAATTAATAACCAAGGCTCCAATTAAACAAAAGCCTAACGAAGAGAATGTATCACCCCACATTGTCAAATACTGCTCATAAAATACGTAAAACACTGAATACGGGAACACATCAACATCCTTACCTGTATGTTCCTTTATTGCCGAAGTTATATTACCGGCGACTTCATAACCGAATTTAACAGCATTTATATATTCGGACGATGTTCCCAGAGCCACATGATATGCCATGAAGTTTGTATCCTGAACATGAGCTCGTCCTTCTGAGTCTAATTCGTAATTAACAGAACCCGAGTAACTAGCGAGACCTCCTTTGTTACATTGATCAGTTGGAGTGTCTTGTAAGAAGAACGGTATGTAATTTTCAAAAGTCTTTGCATCCGGTCGTAAACCGTTGCCGAATTCATCTCTGCCAAGGGAGCAAAATTGACAATCGGGAGACGTATCAGTACTAGAACAGAAATCACCGTTTGTAGTATTGTACTTGCAGCAAGCTCCGGTTAAACCTGACCAATCGAAGAAGTCATCTAACCAGGAATTAGAACTTTTTGCCAAATACGTTACGTTACTATGGCGTGCTGCTAAGAATATTTGTGTTGTGAGAGAGTCTGGATAACATAATTGCCCTCCACAGATAACATTTTGATCGTTCGTGTCTGTAAAGTTTAATCCACCTTTCAATACGAAAAAGACCGGTGGACCGAGACGTAACACATCGTTTACTGACTGCAAATATCTGTACATGTAAGAATCAGTTGGCAAAACTAGATTCTGATCTAACCCTATTTCAAGTTGCGGTATTAATATGATACTTATCGAAAATATGGCCATAAATATTATTGCTACTCCAATTTTCACTTTCCAATTTAAAATAAATTCAGAGTAAGGTTTCATTAACCTTCCAATGATACTTTGGTACGGAGTATCGGCGTTCAAAGGATCATTATCTAGCAGGATTTTCTTTTGAACACAGCAGAATACATCTAATCTATTTTGTCTTGCTCTGTCATAGTCAATGGATAGTATCGCAACAACTGTTGTTATTTGAAAAATAAACAAGAAACCTAAAGACAACGAAGCAAACACTGCAAATGTTACAACTGCTGGAAAATTAGCGAGACTTCCTATAGCAAAGCAAGTGATCTGTGTCACCGAAGTAACAAACATAGATGGCCCCACTGTCTTCATCATTTTTGTAAAAATGAACGTCTTCTTTTTCGATGCACTAAAGTTTTCATTATAATCATCATATTCTTTTAAATTAGTTTCTATGTCGTGTATAGCATTAACCATTAAGAAAACATTATCTACTCCCACAGATAAGACAAAGAATGGTATCACGTTAACCGCCAATAATGTAACTGTAATTTCAGCATAACCCATTACACCCATCGCACAAAAAATGGACCCTAACACGACAATTATGCAGCTTATACCTACGGTTATTTTGCTATCGACCAACCAAGTTCTACAATATCGTATGTTTCCTAAAGCTAGTATTACGTATATAAACATAAGTAAATAACTAATAGCTATAGGTAAAATTTCCGCACGTGAAACTCGCTCAATCTCATCGGCAATAGACCTCTCAGCGCCATAACTAACTTCTACGAAATCTGGTTTCCAATTTGCTTCATAATCATGTAACAGATCAAGGAATTTCTGCTCCCATTCGAGCACAGGTTGCAACTCTTCTTCTAGAAGGAAGTTACTTATAGGGAAGTTTATAAGTAACGTATTGGCACTTAAAATATTGTCACCCGCAACACCTCCGAAAGAAATATCCGGGTCGGCGCCGGCACCCCACTCGGCCATACAGTTAAGAGCTAAGTAATTATTTAAACAATTCTGTATAGTACTCAAGTATGTTTCATTATTAATATTGTTTCGGTCTCTGCCTAAATAAACCGATGCGGACATGAATGTACACTGCTCTACTCTCTTTTCTCCTCCACGAGGGCGAAGAGGTGCATAGCAAACATCTTCCAAGACGACGCCACCGGTGTCCCTACCGATGTTAAATATAGCGTCTTCTAATTTAACTAATTCTTGCAAGGCTTCTATTCTAAAAGCCGGGCCATAGGTTATGTTATCAACTTCGAAGGGTTCCAAGCCCGTAAACTGAAGGTAAACTTGGGCAGCGCGATAAAATGGTCCGAATCTTGAATTGAAATAATTTAACTCTATCCGGCTCCTCGAATCCGGTGCAGACCAAAGTTCGAGAGGATTTGAGGTTAAATTGAGATTCAGAACACCAAACAGCATAGCGAAAGCTATCCATGTAGTGACCATGATAGCAAGTACAGGGTTTTTTGACGAAAAAGCACCGATTGCGCCAAACGTTTCTTGGAAAAATCTAATAAAGATATTATCTTCGGGTACAGTTTTGGAGACATTGTTTTCAAATTGAACGTTTCGCAACCTTTTGTATTCCAAGATCGAAAGAATACAAAATATAGTAACACTGATGACGAAAAACACTATACCGATAGAGAAACTAATACAGTTTACTGAAAGAACAGTGCAAATACTTGGCGGAAGAGGTTCAGTTCCCACAGGGCAGTTCGCGAAACAGTCGACGCAGCTGCAGGGAAGATCTTCCCCCACTGTTTCTTCGCACGGGGGAGCGCGAGCATTCATCGAATCCTCCTCCGTCGGCCATCTTAAAAAGTTGACTTGAACTGGAGCTAAAGGATTGGTCGTAGTATCTCCGGTGAATCCGAACCAGGCGTCGGCGTCACAAACTGGAGCATTACCGCACATGAGATTGATGGCCGGCATTCCAGTTTGCGGGACGACTACACCGGAACACGACGCGTGAGCTTCCAACATAAACTTTTCGTATAATCTGTAATCGATTTCGTTAACGTACGGAGTACCATCAATCGCGTTCAGCACTGTTACTTCAACGAACCGCGACTGATCAGGGGAACAATTCATTTCACAGATTTGTCTGACGAAATTTCTTAAACACGTCGGACATCTGCCGAGTATACCTTCGGCTAACATCAAGCTCTCCTGCATTTTCCTCAACTGGATTTCGTCGCAGCACGTCACGATATCCTCTATAGGCTTGAGAGTGCCGTATTCATCGTATACTAGAAACGGGCATCGGGATTCCAGAATATCCATGATCTCGACTCTATCAGACTGTGTCAAGTTCACAAGGACGGCGGGAGGATCGTACGGGTAGGGGCATGGCTTTGGGAACCCGTTGATTTCCACACACTCGCCGCGCATCACACATCTTGCTTTAACACTGTACAAACAGCTTAGAATAATCACTGTTATAATTAACTTCATTGTTAATAGTTATTAAATATCCTTTTGTCACAAAACTTTCATTTTGGTGTGGACCACTGATTTGGAGTCCACCAATGTTACTAATGACTAATGAGGTGTCGATATTAAATTCGAGCATAGTTAATCTACTGGTATATATTTAATTCGATACGTTATCATCATTTAACGCAGGTGGCCGATAAAAGCATGTATAGTATAGATTACATTGCCATTTTGTTTGAATCACCGAAATATTTGCTTTAATGCAATGACAGCAGTAAAATGTCGAGACGGGGGACGCAGGTGTCCTCGTGAATCTCCCTTGGGATTGCCGACATTTTCCTCTGCGCACTTCTATAGATATATCTGCACATTTTCATACATTTAACATGAGCTAATAACGTGCGAAACAACTCTGTGTATGTTTATCAGAATTATGAGTGAGGACAACATTCTATCCTTTTGTTTGTTTTATTTTTGGTTAAGACTTTTTATTTTAATTTAAATTGTTATTGTATAAATGATACAAACATATAATCAGTCACTGTTTTAACTCAACCCGAATGTAGAATAAAATTCGGTGTTAGATTGGGGGAGTAATTGTTTTGTAAGTGAATTTCCCGCGCCTCAACTTGTAAAGGCGCACGTGTCGAGAAGTTGGGGCAGTAATTAGATAGTATGGTGTGAAAGAAATACAATTACATATATTTCTATGTTAAAAAACAATTATACAACTTCAGACTTTGTGCAAAGCAAAATTAAAGTTACCAGTTTCGAGTTAAAAACGATTTTCAGAACTCTAATATTTAGAATACTGATTTGTAGAATTGTTACTGATGTTTTAAAGTAGTCGTAAAATTTTAAACATCAGTAAATCAATACGGAATTAAAATGGGATCTTCACGCTCAGTTTCGATTACATTTACATTCATCATCATCAACTTGCCCTATCCCTTACAGGGGGTCGGCACAGTATGTGCTGCTCTTCCATACATCTCTATCAGCCGTCATATCTGAATCCACTCCTCTCTTAAGCATAGCATTCGATTACATTTACATTATCCGGCAATTAATAAGGTAATACGCATGATGTAATTGTGGGAAGCTTGTTACTGCGCCCCCTAGGGGTGGGCAATGGGCGTCGATTACACTACCGCTGGGATGATTTCCCCAGACAACGCGCAATCGATCTAGTGAGAACACGTGACCTGTCAACGCCTTATATCTGGGTAATACAAAGTATATAAAAGAATCCAAATTTATTGTAAAGTAGTTAAATCATGAAATGTATAATTTCCAATAATTATTAAAAGTGAATCTGCATCCAAAATTCTAGTCTCACTACGTATTTACTAAAGCTCTATAAACAAAAATTACTATGTTATTACATGAAAAAGACAATTCATGAAAATAAAAACGATCAAAATTCTAAACTTCAAACCTTGGATTATAGTTTATATCATCTTGAGACGGATTGTTTTGAAAACTTTCCTGTGTTATAACAATGCCATCTATACTTGATTATAAGAATTTGAAATTAACTATAATCTGTAATAAGTATAAATCTAATCAATAGATGGCGATGATAAAACCAAACCGCTGAGTTTGTAGTTTTTGCTACTCAACAACAGATGGCGTTATTGCAAATTTTATAAATTTCAAGTAGTCTTTCTATAAATCCTACAACAAAAATCTTGACATCGATTTTACATCATATACGTAGCTATACATTTTTCATTTCGTCTGATGGCAAATGTCCGGCCGTAACAACCAGGTAAACCCACGCTAGCGGAAACATACTCGCGATAAAACTGCCTACTTTAAATGACTATACACTTTTGATGTTATTACTTTACGTTAGACTGAATGATTTAATACATTTCAGAATTACACACCTATTTCAAAACCTTTCTGAATCCCAGCAACGTTAGTATATTGTTTTTTAACAATATTATGATATTAAAATAGAACGAATGCTTCCTCGTTCCTTTTGCAGTATCCGACGTCTCTGCGACCTGTCTGGTTGCCAAACATTTGACTGTGAACTTCATCATCTAACTCCCGCCAAATTCATGGCCGGCGGCTGTAAACAAAGTCGGTACGTGGTGCCAAGTCTCCCGGTTATCGTGCACGTCACAGCATGTGGCCACTTAAATCCGCTTCAAATCTGTTTCCACTGGCCGATTTGTGAGATCCCACTATACTGCTACATTTACTTTATAACCGTCCGCTTGTATTTTCTACTATCTTGAATTTATATGAACGTAATATATAGTTACATAAACAAACCAATAAATAACGAAAACTGAAATCACTACATAGACATAGGCCTTGTTTAAAAAGAGATTAAGTTGAAAGGCATCGCCTTACCTACTTACTTAAAGTAGTAAAGTTTATAATTGGAGAACACAAATGATTTTAAAATAAAATTTCACAAAGTGATTAATTTAATTATTTCAAAATTCTAAAATTAACACAAACGTCGTAACTGACAATGGAAACAAGTAACATTTCGGAAGCCAAATTCCCGAGCGGGTAATTTTAACAACTCTCGTTTCTGCGACGCCCGTGACGTCACGTGGAAATAAATATTTTGCGCGAATGAAAATAACATGTCGACACTTTGGTTTACAAACGAGCACAGGATTATCTTAATTAAGCTCTCATTCTGCACATGCTCTGTGCCTCACGTGTACAAAACACGAATGCTATAATTAGATTGTTGTTTTTGTTTAGGTTATTATTTACGTATAGGTATATATTAATAGCAATAAATAGGTAACTAACATTTCTTTAACACTTTACATATCCAATTTATCTTATATTTCTTTGAAGATTTGCAACATCTAATTACATGCGACCTAGAAAATGTTTTGGGTGCAGAAAAATTATAAATAATGAAAAAAACTTTGTCGGTTGTTTCTTATAAGAATGAAAAGTAAATCACTTATTGTGTAAATTTTATGCATGATGTAACTAATTTGTTTGTTGGATAATAACTGTTTTAAAGCTAAACAGATGTTCATGTTGTCGCAAGAAACTTATAAATATATAAAAATAATAACATGTCCCAATTTATTTATCTCCGCATTTAGATATGAAAATATTATTAAAAGTTTAAACTTATTTATAACCTCACCAATAATCAAAACCTGGACTGATTTGAATACAGGTAAAATAAAAAGAAAGTAATTTTTTTTTTTGATTATTTAAGTAACTCCACGTTTATTATAATTAAAATCGTTATTTATTTATCAATATTTAAGTATCTATATAACAAAATATTTTGTAACATAATCAATAATGGACATGAAGTAGTACAACAGCTGAGTGCCCAAATTCTCTATGGAAGGCCCTCGTTAGTCGCGGTCACGGGCCGTGGGTCTCGGCGATCTAGAAATTTCTCGAACACTCACGACACGTTGAAAGCATTTTATTCCCCGCAATATTGTTTTTAGCATTTGGTTTAGAATAGTCCTATATTTTCTTTTTGCCTTTTTGGAATAGCTTTTGTTATCTATTACAAATGTATGTTACAATTTTTGTAAAGTCAATAAATGTAAATATTACACGATATTAGCTTAATTCCTAAATTAGAATAGTCACAATAACTCAGCGACTAATAAAAAGGAGAGTTATAAAAATATTCCATTACACTTAAGCTAAAACATTTCATAATCAAAGAAACTGTTAAGCCCTAGAGTCATTCCCCTACTTCCATACATAGACTCGATTAATAATGCGCGAGTCTGCAATTGTTGTTATTTATATTGTTATCTGTTATATCAGTCGTTAACCTTTCGAGCACGTGGTCGTAGTATAGTATTCTGTTGGATTTGAAGCTGTAGCTCTGCATCAAGGCAACAAAATTTACCTCATTCAAGCTCTAGAGAAAGACAGCTAACAAAAATCATTTGGCCGACGACCGAGAAGTATACATAGCAGTGAGCTATTCGTAAAATAGAACGTTTAGTTGCCCCGAAGAAAGAGATATGTATATACACGACTACACAAGAGAGAGCGAGAAAAATTGCTTGGGTCACAGCGCCTGCGTCGAGTGGAAAAAAGCGAGATAGTGTTATGGGTAACAACACGCGTGTGAAAGAGACTGGCAGTGTAACATGCTTTGCAGTGGAATTTTCCACTGTCGACAATGAAACATGAACGCACGTGACGTGCCGTGTAAGAAATCAAAAGTGTCGACAAGCAGAATTATTTTATTAAAATTCCATGACGAAAGTATATCGCTTAGAAAATTATTTGAAAAGCGTGTTATCATTAGGTAACTTGTTTGGTTGCAGAATTTGAATTCGAGTGCAATAGTAGGGGTTTTGACCAGGTCTTATCTTGGAAAGTTACCAGAAATGTCAAATCATAATCGAATTCGTAACGCGTATGTTTAAGTATAGTAAACTGTGTACATTTCAAGTATGGAAAAGAGAAAAAAAATTTACAACATAAAATAAATGTATCTATTTGTCGTCTATCATTTACCACTATGGCATCCGTATATTTCCTCTTTGGGTCTTTACTTAACTAACAGCTGTAACCCTATTAACTGTAAAAATATTGCATTGTGATCATTTTAATTTTAATTGAATATCGATATCGATAATCGAATGACCTCGACACGCACAACGCATCGGAACCCACCATTCGCGGGCCGTTCGTTCGTACACTTGCAGCCGCGAAGCTTGCATAATTGCCTTTAACGGTCATAACAATACCGTCTACTGGGCACCTTTTCTGTGATTTTCCTTATCTGAAAGAAAATAACAATCAATCGACCTTCGCATTCTTACACTTGCAAGATTTGTCATGTCGTGTTAGTAAAGGATTGAGAGAAAATTTACGTAGAATATGTAATGATTTGTTTACTAATAAATTTACGGGACGTGTATGTGAGGATAAGAATTCTCTCATACAAGAGTTTCTTTAGTTGTAAGATGTTGCTGTAGTTGTAGGATTGGTTAGGAAAAGGGGGACGTTCGGGAGAAATCGCCTCTCCAATCTTTGGTAAAGAAATAATGTATTCCAATATATTATTTTAGCATACAGAGACACTGAAATTAAAAATTGCAAGAATATAAAACGGTATTTTGTTTTTAAATAGAATGTTTAAACTCTAAAACTTATTCCTAAAGTCGTCTGCAAATTATTCTGTTTTGAATTTTGAATCAAGTGAATTAGCGATAAATAGTGATAATGTTAATAGTTTGCATTGCAGATAGACTGAACAAAGATAGGTCAGTTACTTCCTACGTACCGAGGAATATGTTTACTGCAACAATGTACTGTGACGTCACAGAATGTCTTTTCACATGATAAAGTTGACAGTTAGAAAACGAGAAAACCCAACATAGCTACATGATTTTTCTGTTACAGTCAAATTAATTACGATATTGGTGTAAAATTGAAAATTATCTTTACGTAGCGAATAAAAGGTATTTAATATAAAGGTACCATAATATAAATAAGTACAATAATGATCCTTTTGTCTATGGAATGTGGCATATCCAGAAAATGTTAGTCTTTAGGTACGCATCTTTTTTTTGACAGAACAGTTTGCGAGCCATTCGTTCCGCGCGTTCGTTGACCTACTAGACTTGCTTTCTATTTCTTGCACTGTTATTGATAGGCTCATAAGTTATACAATTCTATTGTTTTATTTCATGTAATGAAATTATTTATTGTCATTGATTAATTTAAGCGTGAAAACACATAACCTTTTTGGTCAGTCTGATGAAGATGGAGTGTAAACTTTTACCCTAAATTTCTTTAAACAAACAAAAACATATGTTTTCAATCTTAATTGGTATAATTAATTACGGTAACATTTATATAAACTTTATTTTTGTACTATGTTTAAATTCAATCAATTT
>DVQH01001890.1:0-11266 GCA_018231625.1 Papilio phestus | reverse complement strand
CTTACTAACGAATCTCGAAGGTAATTAAACTCGAAACTACTATTACTTTAAGACTTGTGACGTAATAATAGGGAGTCTGGAACTTAGATTGGAATAATATATCCATCATTATTAAATTGATTCGTAATGTAATAGTAGTTTCGAGTTTAATTACCTTCGAGATTCGTTAGTAAGGGTATTGGAGCGGTGCGTAACGCGGTGGCTCGGTGGAAGCTCATTTCATGCTCCATTGTGGCATCTTGTGAAAGCAATCAGTCCCCGTTCGAGTTTTTGTAGGAAATAATTACCACCGCCTATGTTCTAGTTACACCTGATAGGTTAGAGCCGTATGATGAACACGACTATTGATTTTAAAATTCTTAGTTCGGTATTTTCAAACTTAAAGATAATATGTCTCCTGTTACACATCTGTCTCTACGAGGTGCAATTGTCTTTTGTTTCGGAGCCCATTCAACTGTTCAGTTGCATAACTCGAAGTGTCTAAGTAGGACTCGAAAAATCAAGTAGTGTGCACACCTTCATATAAGCTTATAGAAATCAAAGCACACCTAATCCGTTGTGCGATAGTTTAGTCAAAGGCGTGCGCGCACTCTTACTTAAATACCATTGAGAACGGATGCAGAAGTAGATAGCAAATATGTAATAAATTAATTTAAACTAAGTCAAGTTCACTTTGCGTTGACAAAGTAATTTGATTTTAGGTTAACCTTAATCCTAAAAGTTCTATAAAGAATTATTAGTTGATAAATGAACAGAAAACTCGGGGAAAAATTTATTTTGTTTCACAAAGAGTCCGGCTGCAAACTTAATTATGTCCGTAATAGCTTGATGATTTGGGATTACGTGATAATGCTAGAGAGGTTTAAAGTTATTATGCAACTCGAACGGGACCATTCGATTCGCACGGAATTAAATTAAAAAGTTTTTGTCGACATTTTGTTAAATGTTTAGTTGCAGTACTATTTAATTATTGAGCAAATCGCATATGTGGCCACATTTTGTTTGACGCTCTCTATTCTTTAAATTATACTTCTGTAGGAGACTACTAGCTATCGATCTTTGTTGAAAAGTATCTTCTGGAATATAAGATTTAAAGTGGACGCTACCAATATGTTCTCGCAACATTTTAAAAACAACTTGAAATATTTGTGAAAAGTTATCAATTTTACAACAAAAAATCGATTAACAAAATGTAATATCAATTTAATCACTAGAAACAAAAATGTCGTTAAGCGTAATAAAATAAGAGCAGAAAGCATCAGCCTGGGAACGAAGTCGCGGCTCGCCGTGACGGACGCACTCGAGTGTAAACAGTGTGTTAAATGTAAAGAAATTCACAAAAAAAACATCCGTTTTGACATCATTTCACGTCGATCAGTCGATGAATAAGTCCACGGTGTTGGACCGAAAGAATATAAAAAAGAACCGGTCAGCCTTCTCATTGCGACTCATTTTATGAATGAAATAAGATTTTTTTTCTACGGAACCGCGTCAAATACGTGCTTTCCTTTCTCGACCGTCTGACGCGACGTGCATTCATTTTCGATTGCATCTTAGTTTCGAAAAGATTCATTTTTAAGTATGTTGGTAAGCTAATTTCGACTTTAAAATGCTACAATTATGGTTCCGTTTATTTCATGCTTTGTGTTTAGATGTGTGGTTGTCGTGCTGAAAGAATCTGTCGATTGAAGAGTTGTGAACAATTCGGTAGCGGGTGTGCATCGGTAAGAAACATTAGAATGCTTTTGAGAAGCCGATGTGGCATGAGTTAGTAGATTTTACAACACACAGACGTTTTGGCCTGTAGCTATATATTAATAAAAATAAGGAATTACGTAAGGAAGTACAAGGAGTGAATCGACTAAGCTAAATACCGTATGACAGCCTCACGTCAATTAATTTAATAAAAGTTGTGTTTGCAAAGCAATTTTAGGAAATCGAGGAAAATAAAGACAAGTAAATAATCATCTCATATCATTATTATAAAGTGATTAGTCTAGTAATAGCTTGATGTTAAATACATTTTAAACAAAAAAAGCGTACTTCATGAAGAACATTTAACTACTAGCTGTCGCCGTTCGACTTTATCCGCAAGAAAATGTAAAAACTTTATTTGATTGTTTACATTTGCCAAATTCTAAATTGCAAATTTCAATATTACCGTTGCCATAATAAACTTGCTTCTTTAATTTTGTCAGCTTGTCGTTTATGATCCCTTACCCACATTAGGGATTTTATCAAATTCATTTATACCCTAATTTTAACAGCGTGAAAATATATAGCCCAAAGCGTGTCATAGGTGTAGGGCTTTTTGTTTAAAAAAAAATATTCAAAAATATGCTGCGACTGCTGACATCCTACGCCACAAAGTAGTGGGTTTACGCTTTATTATATTAGTATACATGTAGTTTAAAAATAATTGTGATATCGGGAAGTCAATTTAACAATGTTCCATCAGAACACGCCGCCAATCTCCTTAACACATAACGACTCTTATGAACCCGCAAATATTGCTTTAGGAAATTAGAAACCATATTTATATCACAACACAAGTTCCTCAACGGAAAGCGTGTGTCGGAACACAATTTATTATACGTCGTTTTGCTTATTAAAAACTTTGTTGATTATAATAAATTAGATTAATCCATGAATTGTGTATCCGTGTTATAAAGAAAGCTTCATATTAAAACTAATTATGTATATTAAATTTTATAACCCCAATGTCTTTAATAATAACTCGATATTTAATCATTTCTTATTTGAAGGTGTTTAACTTGTAAAAGATGAAATCAGTTGGTTCAAGTATTTTGTTAATAGTACCCCAAAAACATAGTCATTTAATGGCTTAAAAAGAGTTATACAAGACTAAGCCCATTACTCAAATAAACAATAAGTATATTTTTCTAAAATGATCATAGTATTTACAAAATCCTCAATTAAAAAAATCGGAAACGTGAGGTAACTCAACAAAAAATGCAGCCACCAAGCGAAACCTCGCAAATTTTTTTCAAATACAAAATTTTTAGACGGCTTAATTTTTTATATTTTCCAACTTGCGTAAGTTCCCACCCGATATACTCTATTTAATCGTATTTAAAAACAATACAAAGAAATACATAGCAGAATCGAAACCGGTACGGTCCATTACAAATAAGACCAAAAAGTGTTCGTGTTTTTGCTGGAAAACCTCTCGCAAGTCGATCGAATAATAAAATAACAAAAGCAGACTTTACATAAACGGCTAAACTTTCGAATGGTAACGTAATCGAGATCACGACTGGATCCTTTGTGAGGCGATGCGATCGATCGATCTTTGCGCGTCGCTGCAGTCCGCGACCGACCACGCCGTGCGTGCGCGCATACTTTACCGGCATTCCCTTTAGGGTCTGGTGCGCTAGTATTCTAACTTAAAGTTAACTATGTATCAATTTGTTAGCGCTCCTTTATAATATTTGCTCAGACGATCTACGGGAAATTTATCGTAAATGGTTACGCAATAAATTGCAATTTAGCAACTGTTGTAATACATTACTAATATTTTAAATTATCACTCAATCTAGAGCATTAAACACTGACAATGAATATCAGAATTCTTCTGTAATATCTGAACTCAGAACGTTACAAATGTATGTATTCATAATTATTAAAAAATGAAACACGTAAAGTTTTTAAATACTCGTAGTATCAGTGAAAATCTACTGCTAAACAAACCATCAGTTAACAAACTTAGATTAGAAATGGTAGCACCAGCCCTCGAGCATGCAGAAACCCGATAGGCATCCAGCAATGGCATCGTTAGTTAGTTGAACTCGAAGTCTATTGCGGGCATTTTACTTGAAATTAACAATTATAGTCCTACACTCGATTTGTATGGTCCTGCGTTAGAATCGACGTGAAGTAGGGTATTATTACTGTAACTGGTGTTTGAGAGATTTCAAAATATTTACTAAGACCTAAGCGAGAAAACTTATAACAAATATTTTAATTGATGTTTAAGTCATAAATTGATTTAAATAATAAAAGAATGCGAAAAACGTAATAAGTAACTGCGACCTACATTTTTAACTGGAGTTTCAAGTGTTACAATCGAAAAGTAACTTTATGTGCGACTAGATTTTGCCCGCGACTCCGTCCGCGTGAAATTTAAAATAATAGTAAAGAAATGAAAAAGTATAACCTATGTTACTCACAGATAAATTACCTTTCTAACGGTGAAAGTACTTTAAAAATCGGCCAAGTAGTTTTTGAGCCTATTCATTACAATCAAACAAACAAAGTTTTCCTCTTTAGATAATAATATTAGTATAGATAACATTATTAAAAATATTTTATTTCATTTACTCTTAAACTTTTTGTTTTCTCAGTTGTTTAGAATAATATCCATATTTAAGATGGCAACCATCTCTTTTTCTTTCAGTGTTTCATTAATATCCTGTGTATAATTTATAGTAGTTTAAAGTTAAGCTTTAAGACGTTTTGTGAATACAATCATAGTGAATCTAAGTGTACTTGTAAGGTCTAAGTTGGCGACCCACTTAAGTATCCACTGATATATTACTTGTCAGATGAATCATTAATCACAATAACCAACGATATCTGATGGACATTAGAAGGTACCTAAGTGGCTATATCTTAATACTATTAAGTGCTACTTGTTCACGGAACGCTGGCAACACCGGAAAACGTCAGAACCAAAAAAGTAACGGCGATGAAGAGATCTTACCACGCACATAAAATTATTATAAACACTGTTATATTAACAAATAAACTATATAAACCGAACAATTGGTCCTTCGAGCCGGATATTATTATACTATTATATACTACGTATTAAAATACTAGTTTTATATAGAGCAAAAGATTTGTATTTTTGTCCGTGAAACTCAAAAACTACTGGACTGATTCTAAAAATTCTTTCAACGTTATAAAGGCAATTTATCTGTGAGTGATATAGGCTTTATTTTTTAATTCCACGCTGACGAAGTCGCAAGCAACAGCTAGTTAAAAAAAGTGTTTTTTTTAACACAATAAGTAGCAAAAGCAAAAGAAACTATTTTTATTATAACCACTATAACACTTTATTGTAACCACTACTATCTTTCTCTAAAAGAAAAAAGCCACAAAGGAAAAAATTTGAATATTTTGACTTCAAATTTGAATATTTCAATTCTAACAGTAAAATTCCCTCTAAAAAAAGGAGCAAAGAAAATTTATGGGGGATTTAATTCAATACGCATCCGAGCAAGGAACAAGTACTAAAAGACGTATTAGGCGCGGAGTCACATCGGAGCCGAACAAACAAGCGTCCATTACTGTAGCGAGCGGTGTCCGATACCGGAAGAGTTCGCGCGCCCCGCTCTATCGCTACAACCTTCGACATCACACGACGATACCAGTGTGGAGATCGATATCTTATCGATTTTTTTATCGATAAATCTTTTGTTGGACATCACTGAAACTGTCAAAATGTATAATAGGGTAATATTTCTTTCATACGAATCATAGTATTGTTCTTCAATATTAATCCCGTAGTAATTATTATTTAATATTTTTGATTTATGCAGAGTTTTTGAATTTTTGTTTTTATTTATTACAAGTGAATTAACGGGAGATTTTTATACCTTTTAATGCTCACAATGATGGCTTAGAATTACGAGTCACTGCATTTCTAAGATGTTGAGAATCTTAGGTCTTCTTTGAATAATTTTAGTTGAATAAAAATCCAATTAGCGTTACAACTAAGTGGTATATTTAAGAAAGTATTCATTTAATAAAATTCGAGAATTAAAACAGTTCCTCTCATTTGCAAGATTGCTTACAAATAGCCTCAGAATATTATCTCGAGAGCGTAAAAATAATTAAAATCTCTAACCGTTTTAACGTGGCTACAACCTCGTCTTGGAAAACTAGATAATTATCCTGGCGACACTCCAAAGTGTGGGGCCCGTTTCAATTAGCTCCCTTAAATATTCAATGTGTTTAAAATAGGCTGCCTGATTGCACGTCTCCTACGGGCTAGTTCAAGTGCCTCGTTACACCCGAAGGTTAATTTTCAAGTCGAGTTAGAATGACTCTTACTTAATTTTTACGACTTTTCGACTTTTACGACGATTTTAATGTTAACGACTAAAAATTAGGAACGAGGGCCGAGATTATTATTTTGTTTCACTGATGTGATAGATTTTTGCGCAGTTTCTTGATAAATTATCAGGATTTCTTAATTAATTCTTTACATAAAATTTAATCAAACTTTTTCTGATACCATATAATTTAGCTAAATTAAAGGAAAAAAAATTATACACAAATTGTGGCGTTTATCACGTTACGATCAAAGAAATATATTGGAGATACATACGTGCAGCGAACAAACGTAACAATGCGATTAATCATCAATCAATGCTAGCAGGCATAGACAATACGCATATCTCGGAATAGATGGAGATCGATAACGCTTCATCGATATATTCGCATCGACAAGCGAGGGGCTCGCGCGGAATGCGCTGGCGCATCCCTAGACGCACACGGACTGATGATCATTGCCGGCGCATGCGCTCTATAAATAATATGTTGTAAAACGATTTTCGATAGATTAATCTGAATCGTGCGCGCGGTCGTGCGCCGCCGGGGCGGCAGAGGGATCTATTGTGGATCGATGTTGCTTAACAAATGTTACAGAGATGATCATCGGCTGTGTTAATTTTTCTTTATAATATGTGTAGAAACTAGCTAAATATTTGAGTATTTCCTAAAGATAGATTTCCAAAAATCCATAAAAGAAGTCTCATAGAATAATAGTTACTAAGTTATTGGACAGAAAATGAATGTTTCCAATTAATATCTCCGATGGCTAGATTACAAGTTTAGATCTAGAGTCTGGGATTCAAATACATTTAATCCTTAAGATTCTTCTGAAGTTAATACAACTACAAAACATAGCTTAGAATTTAATTTATGTAGCAAATAGTAAAACAAATGAAGACAGTTCTATAAGAGAAATAGATCTACATAGGTCAGTGCGCACGCGTGTCCGTACGTAGGACCTAAATGAGCGTGGTCTGTGGGAATGTCCGGAGTTTTGCTCCGACCTGCATGTCCGTCCGATGTCAGGCTTGTTTACCCTTGTTTATGTGAATCGTAGACCGAGGACAATACTTGTACAAGTCGATTGTTTGAGAATTTACTGTGATCACATATGATGGATTGATATACTTTCTTTTAGAATACTTCTTGCTTTTCGTTTTTGTTTTTTCAAGGTAAAATTAAAGAAATTGTGTACTGTTTGATAGTTGAAGACGAGTAAAATCAACGACACATCTAGAGCAGTGGTCGTCAGCAATTGTTTAATCCTCCTGTCTTTTGTTTTCGATTAAAAAATCGATTTTGAAAAATTTTAAGCAAGCAACTTTTCTCTTTATGCTGTGAACTTCTCCGATATAACATTTTCTGCATCAAATAATATGGTGTTTAACATTTTAAATCAAAAATTCCCTTTACACTCTACACTTTCTCAACTGGCAACTTAAGGCCTCATAAAACTTTTCGAGCATGCTCCACATAAGTTTAACATTATAACATGACAAAAATATATTGCTCCCACACAACTAACGCGAGTCTCTTATTACTATAACAGTGAGGTTGATTTTTAAATAATAGTAAGTTGTTAGAATGTATTTGTATCTTAAGTTATATGCAAGGAGGCGTAAAATGCAAGCCCGTTGCAGGAATAACCATAAACAGTGGCGTGTGGCGGACAATATCTAACTCTTTGCTCGGCGACCGCCCGCGGCTATGCTTCTGTGTTTCTATTCCTAACAATATCTTTTTGTACTGTTGAGTCGTTCTAAATGTTCAGTGTGTGACTATTGACATAGATGTCGTTGATTTAGGAAAACTATTTGATTGGTTTTTATCAAATTTTACTTAACAGCGGGCGCAAAACTTTGTCTAAACAATTGCAGACTATTGTGCGATTGTAGATTGTTTTGAAGAAAATTCAACTGTTTGTAGCATAACTAAAAATCGAGTAGTGTGCGCACCTCCATATTAGCTCATACGGATCAAAGCGAGACTAAAGAGATATGCGATAGTTTAGCCAAAATGTGCACACGCTCTAAGTCTTCGTATTAACAGACGTTTTTATATAATATAATTTGGTGGCAAACTAGCAGCCATCAGAATTCACCGATATATTGAAGCTACCGCTGACAAAGAGATTCTCAATTGCAAATACGTTACCTGACCTAAACAGACGGCCGAAGAAAGATATTTCCCCTTCCTAATCGACCCTCCCCTGTCGAACCACATGTCTATTTAGTAGTTGTCTACATCACTGTTACAATAATAACACTTAACTACATATTTTCTAAAGCAACCATTTGAGTAACTTCAATATATCGCATGAAAATAATAGTTTTCTGAATAGAGCAATAGTAGGCGCAGATTTTGGTGGGTCGTTATTAGGTGAGTTTACGTTATTCCTTCGTCAGTGACTCACAGTATGCAATCTCATAACCGTATGCTTACGTACCGCCTACAGTCGTCTTCAATGACATTTAACTCATACTCTTACCTCATACAAAAGTGATCAAGCCCAGGTATCGTTCAACAGCAAACGTAATAACGTATGTCGACCAGATCAGTCCACATTGATAGTAGAATAGCAATAATGCTAATGCGTAACCGTAAAATGACAGCAGATCGCAATTAGTGATAGTACTACCCCTTAAATGCAGTCGAAAGGCAATGTGCAAGACAATATGCGGTTTGCATTTACAGAGGTTATTGTGAAAGTATTCGATAATATATCGAAACATTGATTTATTCAATATATTGTCATAACTTATTGACGTTTGTTAATGAAGAGATAATTAGATTTAGTGTAGTTAGTCAAAGTTGTTTTAATTTATCTTTCACTAGATATGGCCGCGACTTTGTCTGCATAGAATTAAAAAAGAAAGTACTGTAAGTATTCTTCTAGGCGATCATGTGCGAATCTTCATCGAGATTTGTTCATCAGTTTAGGCTATAAACTCTAACAAACATCCATCCATCCACACTTTCACCTTTATAGTGACATAGTAAGATTGATCGGGCCTGATCAGAAGTTTATTTTCATCTATTATCTTAACCTAAAATTAAATTCTTACAATAACATTTCTAGCACACGGTCAGTCAATTGTTTAAAAAAAAGTCTAACTATGTCTTGACAATCTTAACGGATTTATGTTTTTTTTTAAGTTAAAAATTATATCGCATACATTTATAATAGCTCCCCAGTCAACACACGTGTGTGACAAGATCTTATTGTTGCGAGCGCGTTCGATCGCCTGCGACGATTGCGAGCCGCTGCGACGGAGCCGCGAACACGTTTGTACGTACTGTACATATCTCGATCCGACCATTTAATTCCTGTTTATAGTTTTCGGATTGTTGTTGCTGCCACTAATGTTAGGTATTTAACAAAAGGACCATTAAACTGCCGCACGCGCTCCAAGCTTTTTGCACCACTTTATGATAAAGTCGGTGGCGATTGTCGTTTAGATAAAATCGGTAAAGTAGTTGTTATAGTTACTCAAATAGGGCGTTGGTGATTGTGAAATGTTACACTACACACTAAAGAGTAGAGAGACGCATATCTAAAGGCTATAGACCTTCGGTTTTGGATAGTCTTAAACGAATAGGCAGTTTAGTTAAGGCTTTTCCTCAAAGGCCGGCAACGCATCTGTAGTTCTTTGTTGTTGCTGATGCCCATGGGCTTCTTTGACAACCTCGGTGTTCTCGCAGCTCATTTGCCCCCTTTTATTATCAAAATAAATACGAATATATATCAGTAACAACATTAAGAAGTTTTTATACCTTCTTAGTAATTGCCGGAAACAAAAGAATTTGACTATATCCGTGTCCCTATTTTATTACGCATGTGAGGCAATAAATTAATAAGCAAACACAGTTCAATAAACACATCGCAATGAATAACCGAATAGAAAAAGACAAATAAGACCCTCCCTTTAACGAATAAACGGCAATAAATCGACCTGCGCTTGTATCAACAACGTATTAGTGAATACGAATTGCCAGTTTACGATGACCTTTTAAGTCACATACCCTATTTTATCGATACAGAACAAATCTCGTACAAGATCAGGGGTCGCGATACAGTGGACGGATACCCTCAGATTCGTCGCGGGTAAATCACGCGCGAAATCCAACGATAAATGTCTATATCCGCTTTTTCCACATATTTTCGCATTTCCCTCTCTCATGTGCTCACTTAATATGAAGGTGTTTGCCTTTTTTCCCCTTGCCGTCGGTACAGCCATTGTTTGCTGCAAACAAAATCAATTCAAAATGTACCATAAAACATCAGCAATAAAGTACAATTTTGGATTAACTTCTGAACAGCGGAAAATGCACGATTATTTTTTCGAAAAAGTCACACTTGATCTACTTTACTTTAATTCAACCGTATAACTAACTACGTAAGGTTTACATTTCTATATTCCATGTCCAGAATATTTATGACGTTTTTGAGGATAGGGGAAGTTCGGGTGACATTGTTACACAGTGTATTGCACATTATTGAGTGATTGAATAGCACACTTAACTGGATGAGGCGACAACTTTGATAAGGTACCCTCGTGTTGAGGATAACGACGCTTGTAAATGGATGTTAATATAAATTTAATGTAACTACCATCATATATCGTGTTTGGTTTACTTTTATAGTTTACCAATTTGTTAGGGTACAATTTATAGTTTATCTTCATCGCGGAATTTATTAGGTAGATCTTGTCTTTTAAAATTAAATGCATTTCTTTTTGAACGGCTTAATTGGTCCCTAAATTCATCTTAAAGGAAACATACTCGTAGAATGAGTTTTAACAATTTAACAATTTAGAGCACGCGAACCTTTGACTATATCATCGCACAACTGTTGTGATTCGATTGTTTCGCAGCAAATTCAATGTATAGTTACACAACTAAAATCGAGTAGTGTGTGCACCTCCATAGGCTCATAGGAATCAAAGCGAGACTAAACTGTTGTGTGATTAGTTTCAGGTGTGAAAACGCAATAGTCTATAACATTATTTTTCCGGTATAATAAATTAGTTCAACGGCGACTTCAAAATGTAAAAAAATCCGCGTGGACTTAAAAAAAACAAAAAACAAAAGTGAGTAGTTCATGTGATCTTCCAGGCTATCCTCTACATCTATACTAAATTTCATCGAAATCCGTTCAGCAGTTTAGGCTACAAACTCTAACAAA
>DVQH01001889.1:0-11272 GCA_018231625.1 Papilio phestus | reverse complement strand
TGTCGAGTCATGCGGCTTCCGTTGTTAAATAAAAATGTAGGAACGGAAGATGGTTGAATGTTCTTTTTTCCTTTTGTGTATTTAACTACACGATACGTTAGACGGCTACAAAAATGATCATTCGATGCCACATCGGATCTTTGACATTGTGTTCGTCCATTGGCTATCTACATATTTTTAGTGACGAAACATTTTGTGTACAATGTATTCAATTTAAACGAATGTTGCATACATTCAATCGTTAAAAGATTATTGACGGACGCCATATACTATTATGAATTTATTGTTGCTGGTGATTACTGGTGATGCTCGGCCGAACCAATATTTGTTCCGCATTCAACGTTTCCTATCTAGAGGCGGCACTAAACTTATATGAATGATGTCGAGTATTATGTAACGCACACAGTCAGGACGCGGTAATCCGCGGAGAGCCCAACCCACCGCTCTACTGACCGAAGATGTAATAAAGATAAATAGCCGATTAAGCCGCATGTCCATATTTAAGTCCTCCGAGTCTAGCATTAACATCATAATAGTGTTCTTAGCCACTGCGTTGACTATCAATGATTCAGAAGGGGGTCAATGTGCCGCGTCTGCGGTTCTGAGGATTTGTATAACGTGGATTAATTGATTGAAAGTAATTTAACATAACGCTTCCGACATCGTTCAATTACCGCACTCACTCAAAGGACTGCGCATGAAGAGCGGTTCAGTTATCTCTGCTATAATTAGGGCGTACGTAAATTAGTGTTCCGTAACACGGCAGTAGATAGTATTCCGTTGTTTCAACGTGTTTGTTTGCAGTTACAGAGTAATCATCTTTTTGTGTACTTGTAGTGTCGACGGAGGTTACCTCTTGTACGCATACTCTTCGCAAAATATATTCGCTTTGTATTTGGCGCTTTCTATCGCCTCGTGAGTCAGCATTACAAATATTTTATAATTGATGTCGTCTTCTTAATGCAACTTTAACACGATGTTTTAACTAGATAATTATAGCTTTCGGCCACGAACTTTATTTTTATCGCCTACTGCTAATTAACATTCATAGGGCGGATTCAAAAAAGCTCTTTAGAGCACGATCTGTCACCGTTGCCCAACTATAAGATGAAACGCCTGACATATATGTCAGCGGACCTACTATCAGGCTTGTCGTGCTAATGATGACTTGAATAAAGTGAATTAAGAATGGAGTTGTAGCTATATATGGTTCGTTTGCTTGTAGCATAGCTATTCAAAAGTGTGCTGATATAATAAAGATAGCGAGGATTGTTCCTGGATGCCGTTATCAGCTCGCGTAAGGTCGTGTCACCTTTCGTCCTCCTTTCGCATCTCGCGAAGCTGAATCACCGTTCAAATGTAAATTGACGCAGATCAGGTTCTCATCAGTTGTCCGATCACGTTTCACTTGCAACAGTCTATTCAATAATGTACGGTGCGGTTGACATTGCGAATATGCAATGGGCGGTGAAAAATGGTCGTTCGAAATTTGAAACTATAGGCGTGACTCAATGTGAATACAATGAGATAACTGCGCACATTCGAGCGGCAAACTTTTAATAATAATTTTGTATTGTAGTGAAATATAATGACACATAGTCTCATGACTCACACAAGGTGCCCGGCTACCTGCTTTAATATGGTATGTGATATGTTGATATAAAAATACAAGAAGACTTTTTTTTACAGTTCTGCAACATTTTAACTTCTCTATATTTATGTTTGACTTGAAATTGAAATACAGGTGCCTATTACTTATTATTCACCCGTCTAATAAAAAAAATTGTTGACTATTTTTTTTTTAAATCAAGAAATTTTTAATAGTGTTGCGTTTTTAAAAGGATTGGTTCTATTTATAGATATGTGACAAACACGATAGTGAACGCACTACCGTGTTTGTTTTAAACATATCCAAACATTAAATAAACATCATTAATGAACTGTGGCAGTTATAAGATTAATATTTTTTACGTGTTTCTAAACGCGGTTTCGAACATCAACGTTAAATCGAAAGATACTTTACATTTGTTGAAGCAATTAACAACTTTACTTCAAATTTGAAGTTCATATTGTTAGTTCTAGTTATATAAATATAAGTAAAATGTGTGCATAGAGTAGTTTAATTTATGCAATAGTTTTATTTGTATCAATAATAATAGTTTGATTAAATCATGATCGAAGTACATATAGAAGCGGGTATGAATTACATCAGGTATGTAAGTGGGTTACGGCGAGTGGTAGACGGCGCGGCGGCCACCGCCCGCGCAGTCGCCCAGCCCGCGATGCGACCCGCAAGGAATTTAACGCATCTGGCTGACATATAACTATAAATATATTTTATTATGATTATGCCAAAAGACGACCCGGTAACCCTTTAATAGATAAGCTAGTTACGTTGCTGGTGTCATTGTTAGCATCAGAAAAGCATTTTTAAGCTCCAATTGTGTTTTAATGAAAGATTCTATTATATATTTAATTTTGTAGTTTCTAATTTTATAAAATCTATGAAATTTCTATAATTTTGAAAGTGAGGTGAGGTGGTCCTAATTGCATTTTTGAGGTCAGGAGTTAACAAATCTTACTTTCTTCATATCGAAATATATAGAAGAAAGTAAGAAACAAGTAAACTAACAAATGTAGTTACTAAATAATATATCTGAAAAATAGTGTAAACAACTATTCAGTTTCGTCGTCATCATGTTTCTTTCTCGCCTCTTCATTTGGAAAGCTAATAATTCGTTAACTGTGCTTAAGCACTTGTGCGATAACTCTTTTCACTTTTCCGTATAGGGAGCGAGCTGACGTTTAGTACCCGGTGGCAAAACAAAGGCGATTGTCTAATGGACATGTGTTAGGCGAACCTCTAAAAAGCCTCTTTGAAAGTTGTTAAGGGCCGTGTAAAGCGCAGTTATTTTGAGAGTCGTTACTGTGATTAGATTTAGGGTACCTTTAAAAAATTTACAATCAGCTGTTTTATGTACGTTTTATTTTTAAGTGTAATCGATTTTGAAGAAAATGGTTTGGTGTTTTTGCAATTGAGGATATAAAACTTATTTATGATTTTTGTCGACTTTCGAATTCTAAATAAAACGGTTGTTCTTTTAAACAGAAAAAAATATAGTTTTTGCCTCTTTTAGTTTAAAAAAGCATCTCATGGACTAATTTAATCAAAAACTCTAAGCAAAATCTTTAATTACATTTGATGACTGCAATAAATATCCCCATTCAAAAGTGAAATGTACATTTTTTCGTGCTTGTTTTAATTTTCTGTTGTAATACAAAAAGCATTTTAAATGTTGGTACAGCCATTGTATCTATTTTGAGTCTAATAAAAATAACAGGCCACCGAACTGTTACACTGCTGTAACAGATTGTCTTTAAATATCTTTGAATTACAATTACGAAGAATTACGGAAAAGAAATAAGATAGGAAATATTTTATTATTAGTATCAAAATACGCTTCACATTTGCTAAATGCCGATTGTTTTAAAGTACAGTATGAATGTAATCAACTATTCTTTAATTTCGTTTATTTCACTGTATTGATAGCTTTTTTATATATACTGATAAATTTTCTGATATTTTGATAAGGATATATCTATCCTTATATCCTATTTTACATTCTTAGTCATTTTTTCTTACTAACCGTCTCAGTTGCGAGGTGAAATTGTTTCAACTTTGTAATAAAAATTGAAAGCATCAACAACATTGTTGTTGTTGAAAGATTAGGCGCTAAATATTTTTATTGAAGTGTCAGACTATGTTTATGATCCGCGGTGATTTTAGATTTACGATACCTCGCGTTTTAACTTTTTAAACCTTTTGTTCGGAATAAATTGAGGCCCGAGTATGATTGTAATTTTCAGAATTGATTTTATTAGTCTGAGTGGCCGCATAAAATACAGAATGCGTCCGTTTTAGTTTAAGGTTTTATATCGTCTTTGAGACCACCTCTGAAATAACCCTTTTAGAGGCTCAATTATATCGTTTTTTTTTGTTATGGCGTGACTTTCACTATTAAGTATTACCGACACGTAATTTATGCTGTGATAAAATGAGTATTTTTTTATAATTATATAGTTTACAGTCCACGTCAACCACAACACACGAGATTTGACTAAACACCAAAATAATAATTGGACTAAAAGTTTTAATGGACACCAAAAACGACCATAAGTTGCGTAAGCGGCGCCGCGGGCTAATATGTTATTACTTAATATTAGACCTATTAACGTTATAATCATCTTTAGATTGTTTAATGTTCAAAAATTGATAAATGGTTGTTTAATAACATCATCTCCCAACATTTTCGATTAAGCTGTAAATATAATCGATAAAAATGTATAGTAAACGTTACAAACAGTGATTAATATTAATTTTGATTAGTCTAAAACGCTGTTGCCCACCGAAACCGGTATGAAAAGTAACCGCGCACGTGTGGAGACGATGACAAAATAAATACGATGGTGGCGCAGTTTATCTCGTTATCAAATGGTTTGAAACGCGGCTTAGCGTCCCGGAGAACGACCGCTTTGAATTGTGCAATGTTGGGAGTGCATATCTGAGCCGTGCCTGCTGCAATCTGACGTCGCGCACGCCGCCACACCGCTACCAGCCCTCTAATCCAATAACTATCTGTCCTACAATACATATTACTTTAATTCGCTCGTGCCCGTTTTGTCTTGTCTCGATACTTTTTAAACTGATACATTCCTAAGAGTAGAATCATCGCGTGCGCTGTGCACGCATTCGCTGACGTTGTACCGCCGACGGCAGTTTTCGTAATTTCGCGATAAATCAGGTTCCACTTAATGTCGCGGTTGATTTCAAATATGAGTGATGTCATTATTTACTCTTTGAGCGAGGTAATAGTGTCAGCATAGAAAGGAGACTGAATCATAGAATAAATTTGGAGCCGTGAGTGTGTTGGGAGGTCAACACTCGTCAAGGGTTCAACGTCTCCGTCACTAAATGCTTCCTGCTACTAGAATACCTTTTAAACAATAAACCATAAAAGATAATACAAAAAGACGATGATGTATTCCAAAATTTAAATGCACGAATTCCGACAGGACATAAGCTCTTTGGAATGCTTGGTATTTTAAAATACATCTAATTTCGAGAATCGTTATCTCGAATTGGGATTGTAAAAGTTGACAGGACATGTATAATATTTAAATGTGTGGCGAAACTAAACCGACCTAAGGTTCTTTTGGCAATTTATTTCTTTTGCTTCCTAATATGGAAACCTGTGTAGTTTTTGAATACATATTACGTTGACCTCATTTATACATATAACTATGCTAAGTAGCAAAAGCCACTAAAACTGCTTTTACAACTTTTTTCTCCGCGTTTATAACTTTATATTATTCATTAATGTCAATTATTAATCAAAAACAATATCAATTTTATAGGTACGATGGTAATACTATTGTATGGAAGATAAAAAATAAAGTCTTCGTATTATTTCCTAATAATAAACGCGAAACAAATGTTTTTTTTTGTTTAAAAAAATATATAAAGTATGCGATCCAGGCAACTAGATGTAGCGTAGCTTTCCGGCTACGTTATTTATCTCGTACGCAAGCAAACCGGCTCCGCGGTGACATTATCTCAATTACAATATTAGCATGATGATCTGCTTTGAATAAATATTAAGTAACAGATAGTGGACGGAATTTCGCGTTTCAAATGCCGCCTATTTTGATAATAACAGAAGTCTAGAAGGTCATTTTATCATTTTCTTTTCTCTGCTAGTGATCCTTTTTCCAAACTTTGTATACTACGAACGTTATTAATGAATTTAATATTATTTGTTACGGTATCGATCGAAAATCATTAGTATTTTAATTTTATGTCATCAATGTATGGACAATAACGTTTGCTTAGCTCCTAATTATGCTAAGCGTCTGTTGCACAAGAATAATTTCTAGGTAACATAATCATAATGTAGACCCAGATTTTACGCCCGGCTACAGCCAATGTGACATTGATAACAATTTATAGCTCTACCCGTTATTGTATTATATTTTAAACTTATCTTCCATTAAAATTGTATATGTAGAAGCCATGTAGTGTGGTTAAATGACATTTTATAAAGGTAAGTTGTCAATTAGTGTTTTGGCTAACAACATTCAGGAATTGAGAAAATATTGGTTTTAAAACAATTTATTTAAAAGAGGCGCCGTTTAATAATGAAGAAGTGGTTAAGTGGTACAAATTGGAGGTACTCATTAAATCAATAAGTTAATGATGTCTCGACGCTATCTATGGCCGCCGCGCACTCAATTTGTTACGAAACCTTGATCCGCAGATTGTTGATTTCGCCTCCGACTCATGTGTCCAAAACGAGAAGAATAATTCAAAGCAGCAATTGTGTCGACAATTTTTAAACTTGAGGCGTGGAATTGTGCAGTTTTGAAACTTAATTCGTAGTGTTTATCTATAGGTTTGTCTAAACAAAACAATTCGTACATTCGATTTTCTTGTCCGTTCCGAAGAGGCTTGGTTACGAAATGTTACCACTGCCAATACTTTCTCTCGTCTTGCAAACCGACGTACACAGGAAGTATGGAGGTTAAGATGACAATAGACTCTCACGAAACCCTTTAATGTGCCATAGTTTTAATCGATTAGCACTCGGCCATTCCAGTCTCAAATGCAAGATTATCAGCTACT
The DNA here is from genome assembly GCA_018231625.1 of Papilio phestus. NCBI lineage: Eukaryota > Metazoa > Arthropoda > Insecta > Lepidoptera > Papilionidae > Papilio > Papilio phestus. The sequence continues at coordinate 4,593 of DVQH01001889.1, read as the reverse complement.
ATAAAATTCGTTTGCCAAGTGGTTTTGCAACTTCGGGACGTACGTTCGACTAGTTGTGTTCGAGGCTGCGTTGCGGAGGTATTTAAGATACATAGCACACTGTTCATGTAATAGTCAATTCGAATACCAACAAGTGGAAGCCACTTTTTTTAATTTCACTATGTCACACACAATAAAATTCCGTGTATGATATTTACTTCTGTCAATGTCACTTATAACAAGTGATTTCTATTCTACATAAAAAACTCATTTGTATTTAAATTGTTGAATTGACATTGATGTTTGGTACGTTTCGATGAAACCTATAACATACGTTAACAGCATTTCTTATTCATCGACACGGTACGTGAGGGACAATCTTGAGAGAGAAGCGTTTTGATGGTTTATACAGCTTAAAATATTTGTCGTGATGTTCGGAGAATTATCTGTCTCGGCGACGATGGCAGACGCACCAGAAGCGGTGTTTGCGGCGAGCAAATACGACGCACTTGTGTCAGACGGGAGCACCACCGGCGACTAGTGTTTGGATACGTTGACATGCATACCTCCAAATTTAAAACAGACCCTTGAAAAGCCCCATATAACAACGCCACAAACAACTACCGCCAGTATTCCATTTTGGGTCTTATTAGTTTTGTTTAACTTATTCAAAATTGTTATAAGTTTATATACTAGTAATTGCCGTAATATTACAATGGTCAAGTGTTCAATAGCCTTTGAATCGAATTGCAAGGCCCTACGTAAGTGCAGCAGCGTAGCTGGGAACTGGAAAATAACCCTTACATGCTTATTTACGCGCTTGTTTAACGAGCGAAATATTTCTGGTAAAGTGGATTATAGCGAATATGTTTCACAAAAATGTATTGTTTTTTGATTATACACCGGACATTGAACTACGTATAAATTTCAGAATGCAGGCCTGCGTTTCTGTAGAGGGAAGTAAAGCTTCGAGTCTGTAAGCTATAGGATGCAATTGATTACGAATAGCGGGCGCGCGGTCGTTCCAGCGAATGACTCTAAATAATGCTTGGCGGTTATGCGGCAGTTTACTCTTAACAGATGAATCGAACGTTGGCTTGCAAGGGACTCACTTAGCTGTACCTCGAAGCGAGCTGAGCGCACGGCTAGTACTTGATATTGATCGTAAAATATAACTCATAACGCATGAATTCAATTAATGATTCCGGATACATTAGATTTTTAGTACTGAAGGTTTTCCTTTAACAGTTTCCTTGACCGAATGACATCATCGTGACTGGTAACGAGTGTTTGCTCTCACGGTGCCCTTCACCCAAAAGCTTTTCCCACGTCGTGGCGCAACAGCAGAGCCGCACTCTAACTAGCTTTCAGGAGTCGGTGACCAATTATTACAGTAGGTTTATGTTCCCCGATTACGATATCCAGTGCATCGCGCTTCGATTTAACGAATGACAGGCCGCTAATGCATCGATTTATGCTTTCAATCGACCGTTCATTTGTCGCCTCCGTGAGGCACTCTAATCATCGATTATCAACCAGGTCCTTAAAATGCTAATGTAATGCTAACGAGGCGCTCGTTTACAAGGAACCGGGTGTAACCACCTACATAATGTTACTGTTACCTCGTATTATTCATGGGTGTCCTTTGCGCTCCTGCGAGCGACGCGCTAACATTTTTCCAATTCAATATCAGAACTCTTTTCGTATTCCGAACGCATATGAATCGCTTGTAGGTTTCGAATTTGGCTAAAAACTGGTTGCTATTACACGTACACATATCTCGAGGTACGCTCATTCATAAAATGTTGACTCTACAAGAATACAGGATCATTATAAGTGATGCACCTATTCAAATATTTACCGACAACGCGCTATGAATGGCAGACTGATATATTGATAAAAATATGAGGTTCGAGGAACGTCCCTTTTCCGTTCTGACGACTTTATTGCAGACCTTGTATTTAATTACCTACATACCTTGCCTGGTTATCCTTCTTACTCTTATTTTTATTCTACCGCATATATTTGTCGTTTTATTTTTTTTACAAACGTCAATGGGTTCATTAGTATTTTGTACAGCATGGACAGATTAATATACGAATTTAATATTAATCCGTTTAAAGAAAATAAAAAATTGGTTGTATTATAGATAGCAATTAAACGTATTTTTTTCCCGTAAAATACAACAATTCTACATTTTGTGAACATTAAATTGTAACAAGTGCGGGTTAATAAATTACCATAAAATAAAGACGTTGTCTGAGAATTAAAATTAGTAGCTTTATACATTTAGTTTTTTGTTTTAAATTCTGTGTGTGATTCTGCCGAATTTTTCTTTTATTCTTAGATACACGACTAATTAAAATCGAACGTAGAATTTTCCGGAATAGAAAAAGTATTGTTATCGAAATTTTGATGTTATGTTAACATTTTACGTGTTTGTGGTACACATTTTCCATATCGTTTAAGTAAATAGCCTTACATAAATATTCGCGCTTCGGATGTGCATATTGAGTGATAAGATAATTGACGTACCGTGTTAGCGTTGATCCTGGCAATGGTTTGAGGATTGTTTTTGATCACAAACACTGAACTTTCACTGTGTTATCGCGTGTGGTGCCCGCGAGTCGCTATGTGCGCGCGGATGTGCGACAGGTGCGCTCGCCGCAGCATCCGCGACGGCTCTGCGTGTTTGTGCTGCGCGCGCGCCGGACTCAGCCACGCCTCTTGCGTACGCGCACCTCCCCTCCTCACTTTCCGCCACTGAAGCCTTTGATTTTCAGAAGTTTTCCAAGCTATTGTTTGGTATCTTTCACGTTCTTTACTATTACTAGTTTAGTTTAAGCAACATTCAGAACGAAAGTTATTATTGACAGTTTAGCGTACTAATCGATTTTTGCAGGAAAATAATATCGGACGGACGATTTTTTGTACATGATTGGTATGAATTTAATTCATATATTATTAACGTCAAATAATAGTGTTATTATAGTTATTATATTGTACCCTTGTATGGTTATTCTATAACTTTCAATTGCAATTACCTATTTTCACATTCAAACTATGAATGCTACACTATTAACAATGAACATATTGTAAACTGAAGAACAATAAATCAATGTAGGAATATGTGTATTTTAGAAATATGAGACATAAGCTATAAAAGATAAAGTTATTATTTCCATCATTTCCTGTTGACTTTACACGAGCGTAAATTCTTTACTTAATAAATTACTTTAGTTAATCAAGTTATGTATTTGACGAGTCCATAACAAGTGCTTTATACATACATATATCATAGGGTAATATTTTAAATGATCATTCAGTTAATTATGTTGAATATCTCCGCGTACTGTTTACAGTCGATAGATTTCTAAGAACACGTTCTAAGTAGCGACCGTAAAGTGCGGCATTCACTGCGCGCTGAATCTTATTGAAGCGACCGAGAAAGTACGCTCTTTTCACCATAAATTCTGTAGTGATTTCTACTAATCGATTCCATTGATTGGATGATAATTTATAAAATATTACCCTCTCTGGCCAGTTTATCGGTATAATGTGATTTGTCGTTATTTTGTATTAAAAATTGTTAGTTATGCTGGATATTTCGATCCAAGAAGGTTTAAACTTGAAGGTCGTTTCTTAGTACTCCTTAACTTTACGATAAGAAAGCGCATTTTAAAAAGGTTCCTACGTTCAGTTGTTTTCTTTAGGCACTATCGCACTTGCCAATATGACGGCACAGCACTATTACAACTGACGCAAGTTCGTACAAAACGGCCCTAATCATTAATAGTAAACTATCGTACCATCATCGATCATTTTAATCAATATTGGTACTTTTCTATTGCTACTCTCAGTTACATAAATGAACTTTCTCCCCAATCGATTGCATGTTGCGAACATAAGTACACTCTTAAATGAACCTCCGCCAAGAGTCAAAGTCAATTTCTCAACTGTATCTGTGTGGTACAATCTGCTTACAAAATGAGAACATGGTAATTTGCATTGCGACGTCCAACAGAGGCGGTGCCCCCTCGATGATGTATTACTCTATTCGGGATTCAACTTACTTTATAATAATAAACATATTCATCAGGTAGACTAAAGATATGTTATCCAGTTTTTTTATCATTTGCATTAAAACGAACGTTTTTTGTAAGCAGAACCACCTAGTAGATTTGAATCTGTTGGTTTAATTTTTTTTTCAATAATGTTTAATTTAAATTTCACAGACACAAAATGTTTTCCACATCATGCAAATAAAATACACAACTTTTTTTATATCTGAATAACCGTTGCGATTGTACAACCAACGGAATCGCTGTTACATATCAAAGCTTTTTTGTTATGGATAGTATTTACAAACAGTAACAGTTATTTATCATCATTCAGTTCGCAGATTAGTGATTAAGTAATGTACAATAACAGATTCATTTCACTTTTATTGACATAGATAATAAACGATTATATCATACCATCACTCTTTTAGATATATCGTGTTCAATTGTTAATATTTATTTTAAAACTATAACACTAACACGTTCTCAGTACGACCTTGGTGCCGGAGGCCTAATTTTAGTCCCTTTCCCTTTCCACCCTTTTCTTAAGTGG
>DVQH01001888.1:0-11272 GCA_018231625.1 Papilio phestus | reverse complement strand
TCTCTCCCTCCCTCCCTCTCTCTTCTCATATATGATCGTTTTTGTCGCTCTCTTGCTCTCTCAATGAATGAATGAATCCAGTGAGTGAGGATTGACATGGCAATAAAAAACAAAGAAAACACTTGAAAGTATCGCATAGTGTTCGCGTTGAGTTGGTGGCAATTATATATCTACACACAGGTTGTAACGTAGTAAAAATTCACGGAAGTCAAGGTGAATTGTCATTGACGAAAAAATTTATTCACAGCTCGGCTACTCAAATTCGTACTCGAAAAGAAAAGTGAGAGAGAGAGAGAGAGAGAAGAGTCATAAAATGGTGTAGGCAACTTTTTTGGCAGACAAGAGTTTGAACATTGACCAAAGACCTTGAACTTCAAATGATTACTTCAAGTTTTGAGACAATTCATGTGTAAAACATGAATTTAATATAATAAAGCACTTAATTAGTAGCTTTGCAGTTTAATACTTAGAAAATATTTGACATTTTTCCAACAGTCACTTCAAAGTGGTTCAATGAACTTTTTATTACTACAGTAAACCTTCTAACTTACGCTTTGTTGGAAAAATCAAAATCGAATTTCATTAACGTCTTTTATTTTGCCTTGGCAGCAACGCGTAAGTTTGAGATCATACTGTATGTTGTTCTTCACTGTTCTTCAGTTTTATGTTTTTATGTCTTATATAAAACAAGTCTTTGTCAACATTTTGCATGCAAAATCTGCCCATGAGAAACTTAACTCGTTTGGATTTAGCTGTCACCTAACTACACAAAACCTCCCATGAGTTCAAATCTGTGGTCTGTCGATTGGTGTCTCGGACAGTTTTGTACCTCACTAATCGACATTTCCCAATTCCGAAGGAGTATCAATCAATTGTTTTATTTAATACCAGAGAAAACGATTCTGAAAGGATCATTGTTCTTGGAAAGCAAGAATTGCTGATGTCCCGACAAATTGTTTTGATGAAATGTCTTTGTGGTGAATTGTCGCGCACCCTGACCGAGCGTCTTAATGATACACTGGAGGAATGATTACGCACAAATACTGCTCCAGGAGAAACTTGGGCGGCAGCTTTACCGAGAGTGCTCATGTGTTTCAAGTGTGGCCTGTGCATCTTCTCAGTGCTCTCTTGACATATTCACTTCACACCTCTCTCTAAGTCGGAAAAATGCCAGACAACGATAACCAAATTATGCTGATTACAAAATTCAAGTCTCAGATGGTGACAACGTATGACTCCACTTCAGTTTCTCGGTTGGACACCAAAAACTTCTTTGAATGAAAATCGCAATGGATTGAGTTCTATATCTCAAAAGAATGGGAATCGTTGTATAATGCAAGCGATGCTGGCACTTTTCTGTAACATCTTTGGTCAAAAGCCCACTCTATCCGTGGACCAAAAGTATGAGGTGGAAGAACCAACTAGCAACGAGACTTTATGGTGGTTAAGCCAAACAAAGATGCACGAAACTGCCCAAAGGATAAAAATCAAGTCAAGGCAAAACTGTTGGTTAATTGAGATGGACAACGCGTTTATGAACAGAACAGCATAAGCAGTCAAAAACAACAAATTACAGTTCATTTCTGGCCCGAAGAACCTAGAATTCACTAATCTTCGAGTTGATGGGGAGTAATCAGCTGACATGAAGAGCTCACACCAGCACCTTGATGCGCTGTCATAATCTCACACAACCTTTGACACTCATCCGACATCAAGGAAGACCAAGAAGGGCTTGAATCTAAACCAGGAGGTGTTGTAATGGTCAACAATAACTTGGCTTGACAATAAGACTAACAACGATGGCACATCTGTTTGTTTAAACCCTTAACTTTTGTTTAATTCGATGAAACTGTGAGTTTCACAACAAACATTAATAATCGAATATATGACACGAATAAGGATAGCCCCTCCTACAGTCACCTTAGCCAAAGATCGAACCCTTTCCCTAAGACAGGCAATACAATGGATGGCAAATATATTCGATCCTCTCGGGTTAATTCTTCCATGGAAGATGAAGCACAGAGCTTTAGCTCGTGTGCTGAAGTGTCACCTTTCGTGGTGCCCTCTGTCATCAGCTGCCTCACCATGTCATGTGTGCTCACCAACACGTATATAAGGCTTTACCCCAATAGTCTTTCTTTGTCTGTATCTTTAGCTTTAGCAGGATTACGGCCACCTTTTTACCTCCTCACTTTTACTTTCTCTATTTTACTCTCTATCCTCAGCATTGCTATTTTATTCATTCTATTTTACCATATATTATTTTATATATTCTTTTATACTATTAAATTATTATTATCCGAATTTCTGCCTCGTGAGTATCGTGAGATTACGAAGGAGGGTATACTGTGAAACGATCCTGTATCACCCGAAGCTTGGATGAAATTGCAACGCCTGATGGTCGAGAGTGAGACAATCGCAATCGCTTCCAGATAACCCGATATGTCAACCTTAAAACTGAGAAACGAGCATTCCCAGATGCTACAGGGTTAGCTCTAGGAGGATGTTTATACGGAAGAAGACAACTGCCCATAGCCAAAGGAAGACTCTCAACAAAACAATCCACGCCCTGTTTAGAGTTAGATGCAGCTTGTCTAACCGCCGAGTTGTTAGGACAACTAAGTTCGAAGATCAAGTTCTCATCGGCCGAAGTCAAATGTTACTCAGACTCGAAGGTAACGTTAGGGAGAATCAATAATCGCCCAAACAAGTATTCCATTTTTGAAGTCAACCGGCTGATCCGATTACCGGCTTGTACAAGCAAAGAACAATGGTACCACGTCGCCTCCGGGACCAAATATCCCGAGGAGCCTCATTAAAGAAACTTAATACACTCTGGTTTGAAGGGCCGCCTCCGATATCAGCAATCTGACCACTCGAAGGGAGAAATACTAGCATCGATGCCAGAAAAGAAAGCCCTCAACAATACAGTGCTAAGTTTGACCCAGAGAAGAATAACTCTTAGCCCTTTCTGGAGACTAGGCTCAAAGATCACAAGACGGGTGATTGAGTTCCTCGAAGTAAAGTTTCAATACTTCAGCTTTGTGAAACGCAAGAAGGGTAAAGAGTACACGCTCCCTGAGTACACCCAACTAGTTATGTTTAAGGCAGTTCAAGCTACGGTATACCACGTTTAGAATATATTCCACGAGAATAGAGGGAAAGTTGCGACGAAAGAAATCCAGATTGCAAATGGGGGATCTTCCTCTCAATCTAAAAGCTCCGATTCTCCTGCTAGAAACACCACTGGTCCAGTCTTTGGTAGCAAGAAAGCATCGACAAGCCGGCCATCCCAATTATAAGACACAGCGGATGCTAATACGAGAAGAGTTTTAAAAACTTTTAATTTTTAAAAAATTTGTGTATTATTTTTAAATAAAAACAATTCTTTAGTAAGCGTATGAAAGTAAATTTAAGAAAATACAATTTATTTGAAATGCACATATATATATGTTTATAAACATTGTAATGAATCCAGAGGTGAGTTACCAGAGAGGGGATTTGTTTGAATAATTTAGTGAAACTTAACTTAGCAAATAAAACTTTAAATACCATCGTATTTTGATTGAAGAAAATAACAGAAAAGTGAAAAAGAAAATGAAAATGAAAAAAGAATTTAAAAATCGAACAAAACGTATAGTTTGAGTAAGAATCGATAGTAAAAGTTCTCTCACCAGTGGTATCGATACTTGTTTTGACGTCACTTTGCCTCTAAGGGGGGAAAAGAGAAAGAGGAGAAGAGCGGCGCGGTTGGGGAGCCGAGTCGCCGGGTGCCGCTGGCAGCTTTGTTCGCGCTCGGGTGACACACACAGACCAACCCAACACTTGCGCTGTGAGCAAATTGATTCAAAATTACTAATTTAGTGTTGGGCTATCCGCTGATCTCACTCTGGGCGCGTGCGCATGCTCTCTTCATCTCGCTTTGTTCTCTACACGTCCTCTGTGTGCGGGCACGCTCGATTCTCCACTGCACTGAGCCAGTGTCTATGTGAGTGTGTGTGTGTGTTTGTGTGAGTGTTGTGTGTGTTGAGTGAGCGGTGCTTTTGTGGCTCGAGCCTGACTGTTTCTCGTCGCCTGTCTTAGCCTCGGCTCGCCGCTTGAATTCAACTCGAGCACAACTCGGTTCCCGGCCGCGCGCGCTCCCGGCCTCTCGCCGACTCCCACCGCTGGGCGCGCTCGTGGCGCCGCGCTTTCTACTTTGACACCGGTGTCATCCGCACTGTCACTTCCCAACAAGGGCCCAATACCAATCCAAGTCCCACGCCCCTCACTGAGAGGCTCACTCCACTTGGCTCTCAAGATTCAGTGCCCCCCACCACCTCCTCTTGTGAATGTTTTTTCCTGCTTCTTCTGAGAATGTTCTCTTGATTTTATCAATCCATATTTATTATTGCCTGTACTAACCCTACATACACACACATACACATAGCAAGGTAAGAGTGCACTGACGCGCACTGACCCTGCTTTTCTTTCTCCCCCTTCTCTTTGCTCACACTTTTTACTTTTCTCACTCTCACTATTTCCAACCCCCTCACCTCTACTTGCGCTTACACCCCTACTCTGCCTGGCTTAAATTCTGTTTGTGTCATCTCACATCGAACAAATGTGTGCATAAATGAAGATCTCTTGGCACTTTCACATATGTTCTTCCGCTTCACAAAATGATCACATTGACACGTCGCAGGAGCACTTTCTCTTTGCTTAAGACTGAAGTAGTCATCACAATTTGTTGTTAGAAGGATAATCGGTTTGAGAACTCGGCTTAGTCAAGAAGGACGAACCACAACATGGCTCGCTTCTAGACTTTTCTCGCTTTGTAAGGATATATATATAAACTGGACTTGTGCATCCCCCTCTAGTTTGCCTGCTTGTCTTGTCTTAATCTAAAAATTAGTCGTTTTGTAAGGTACTTTTTATTTTTTTATTTATATTCCCTATTCTAATTTGTGCTTGTTTTTACTTGTTTTGATGTTTTTTCTTTATAACATTTCATGATAGTCATAAATAATAATTAGATTTCTCACTGTCTTGTCTTAGGTTTTTTCTGTTCTGTGTAGATCATTCGATTGCTCGATTTTCTAATCTGGTGTTGTTTTGATGTAGAGATGGCAGATACGGCTCGCAAGCCACAACAGACACCGACATCATCATCCACCTCGCAAGGAGCACCAGCAGCAGCATCAACCCGTGAATCACCCACCAGCACAACCATCACCCCTCCACCCGAAACGAGCACCGTATCCTATCCTGCTGGTCAGCCACCTCCACCCTCCCACTCCCACATGCCACCACCACAGACTCAGCCACAGCAACACCCCTCGGGCCCAAGCATGGCACCTCCTCCGCCGCCCAACATGCACCAGGTGGCTCCACCACCTCACATGCAGCAAGGTCCTCCCCCGCCGCATATGCAACCTCAAGGCCCACCACCTCCTCACATGCAGCATCCACAACATCCGCAGATGGCCCCACACCAGGCTCCACCACCTGGTTATCAGATTCCTCAGCACTCGCCATACCCGCCACAATCGATGCCGCAACAACATCCGCAACAGTGGCCCAATGGACCACATGCTCCGCCTCAATCTCAACCTCATAGAATGATGCCTGGTGGAAAGCCTATGCCGAATCAAGGCCCGCCAGGCACCCCTCCTAACTATTCAACTCCACCTCAACAGCAACAGTACCCGCCTAACTATGGACCACCAGGCGGTGGAGGATATCCAGGTCATCAGATGCCGCCTGGTCCTCCACCTCAGCAAAGTCCGATGCCTAATGGAGGTGACTACGGGCACTACTCTGTTGCCGGAGGTATCCCAAACCCAGACGCTAAACTGAGTGGACATCAAATTGGTCAGTTACGAGCTCAGATTATGGCCTATCGCTATCTATCACGGTACCAACCCCTCCCGGAGAGTCTTTCAATGCAATTGCAAGGCAAACGACCTGTACAGTACTCGACCCCGCCACCTGGTGCTCAAATGGGCCCTCCTCCACCTCCACCACAGCAGCACCCAGGACAGCATCCGAATTGGCGACCACCAGCTCCGGGCACACCTGATGGTTCGCCTCAGCCGCCACCCCAGCAAAGACCTCAGACACCTTCCCAGGGTCCGTCGCCTGCACCACCTAATCAAATGGTTCCATCTCCAGCGGCATCACCTCATCCTCCACCTGGAACTTCACCTGCACCTCCTTATATGAATGGTGGTCCATCAGTAAACCAAGTACCACCAGCAGTCTCGCCTGCACCTCCACCACACATGAAGGCGATGCCATCTCAAATGAACGGTCCTCCAGGCCCACCTCCACCTGGTGCTACAACGCAGACTATGGTGAATGGTGGCTCAGCGCCTCCAATGGGTCCAGGTCATCACCACCCAGGTATATTGACAGAACCGAACGGGGCTACTCTTCCACCTGGGTCGTGTCCTCCCAATCAGCATCCACCCTACCATCATGGCATGTTTCCTCCGCCAGGTATCCCACAACCACTACCCCAACCGGTACCACCTTCAGTACACTCGTACAATGCTATCATGAACATTCTCAACCCGGTGAGGAATACTCGAATTACACCAATTTCTAAACCAGAAGGTCTTGATCCGATTGAGTTGAAGAAAGAGCGAGAGAACTGCATAGCGCAAAAGATCGCTCATCGTATTCACGAACTAAGCAATTTGCCTTCGAATTTACCAGAAGACACACGAATTAAAGCCACAATTGAATATCGAGCTCTACGGCTTCTTAACTTTCAAAAACAGCTTCGTGCTGATGTTGTGGCATGCATGCGCCGCGACAGCACTCTCGAAACTGGTCAAAATCCAAAGCTTTACCGACGACCCAAGAGGATCGGATTGCGAGAGGCTCGAATTACTGAAAAACTTGAAAAGCAGCAGAAGATGGAGCAAGAGCGACGTCGTCGGCAAAAACACCAGGAATACATCTCGGCTGTGCTACAACACGCCAAGGACTTCAGGGAGTATCATCGCAATGTTCAGATCAGGGTAGTCAAACTGAACAAGGCCATTGCATTGTATCACGCTAATACCGAACGCGAGCAAAAGAAGGAACAAGAACGTATTGAAAAAGAACGTATGCGTCGTTTGATGGCCGAAGACGAAGAGGGTTATCGTAAATTGATTGATCAGAAGAAAGACAAACGATTAGCTTTCCTTCTGTCCCAAACCGACGAGTACATCAAGAATCTTACCGACATGGTGAGACAACACAAAGAGGATCAACGACGAAAGAACAAAGAACGCAAGAAGGTGCGCAAGAAGAAGAAGCCTGCTGCTGGTGGCGACACTGCTACCAAGTCGGAAGATAACAAAGAAGCTTCTACAAGTAGTGTACCCGAAGCGGTCATCGATGAAACTTCACAGAACGCAGAGTTGCGTGTTAATGTAATTGAGACGGTTACTGGAAAGACACTCAAAGGCAATGAAGCTCCTCTTGCCTCAGAACTTGAAGCTTGGCTGCAGTGCCATACTGGCTGGACAGTTCTGCCTAAGGATGAATCTAAAGGAGGTCCAGTGGCTGATGCTTCCGATGGCTCTGGTTCCGAGTACGAAGAAGCTTCTGAGAGTGAGACTGATGAGGAGGAGAAAGAGAAGGCCGTTAAGGCGTCTACGTCTACGATGACTACTGAAGATGACGAATACAAAGGTGACGCTGATCAAATCAATTATTACAACATTGCTCATGGCATTCGTGAACGCATTCATGAGCAAGCTTCGATTCTCAAGAATGGTAAATTGAAGGAGTATCAAGTACGCGGCCTCGAATGGCTTGTTTCTCTTTACAATAACAATCTAAATGGCATTCTCGCCGATGAGATGGGTCTTGGCAAAACTATTCAGACTATTGCACTGATCACCTATTTGATAGAGAAGAAACGAAATAATGGACCGTACTTGATCATCGTGCCACTGTCCACCATGAGCAACTGGATGCTCGAGTTTGAGCGATGGGCACCTTCAGTTATCAAAATTGCTTACAAAGGTAATTGACATGTTTTGCTTGATATTGCTTTGCTAATCCTCATCTTGTTATTTGACAGGTTCACCCCAGAATCGACGAGAGCTCAGCTCTAACCTCAAATCATCCAAGTTCAACGTGTTGTTGACTACGTACGAATACATTATCAAGGACAAGGCAGTTCTTGCCAAAATCAAGTGGAAATACATGATCATCGATGAAGGTCATCGAATGAAGAACCACCACTGTAAACTGACGCAGATTCTCAACACTCACTACATAGCACCACATAGACTACTGCTAACCGGCACTCCTCTTCAAAACAAACTACCCGAGCTGTGGGCTTTACTCAATTTCTTGCTACCCTCGATCTTTAAGTCGTGTAACACTTTCGAGCAGTGGTTCAACGCACCTTTTGCCACCACTGGCGAGAAGGTTGAGTTAAACGAGGAAGAAACTATTCTCATCATTCGTCGTCTTCACAAGGTGCTTCGACCTTTCTTGTTGCGGCGTCTCAAGAGGGAGGTGGAGTCACAGCTTCCGGATAAGGTGGAATACGTGGTCAAGTGTGACATGAGTGCACTGCAACGTCTACTCTACCGGCACATGCAATCTAAGGGCGTTCTTCTCACTGACGGCTCCGAGAAGGACAAGAAGGGTCGCGGTGGCACGAGGACCTTGATGAACTCAATCATGCAATTGCGCAAGATTTGCAATCATCCCTTCATGTTTCAGCAAATCGAGGAGTCGTATGCGGAGCACATTGGTAGTAACGAGAAGATTGTCTCCGGGCCTGATCTATACCGTGCGGCAGGAAAGTTCGAACTGCTTGATCGAATCTTGCCCAAGTTCCGTCAAACTCGTCACCGAGTGTTGCTCTTCTGTCAGATGACCTCTTCAATGACCATTCTAGAAGATTATTTCAATTATCGCAATTATTCATATCTTCGACTGGACGGTACTACCAAAGCCGAAGATCGAGGAATACTTTTGAGCAAATTCAACGATCCAAACTCGGATTACTTTGTTTTCATTCTCTCCACACGAGCTGGTGGTCTAGGTCTCAATCTCCAAACGGCCGATACTGTCATTATCTTTGATTCAGATTGGAATCCTCATCAAGATCTTCAAGCACAAGATCGTGCTCATCGAATTGGTCAGAAGAATGAGGTGCGCGTGTTGCGTTTGGTTACGGTGAGCTCGGTTGAAGAGCGAATTTTGGCCGCCGCCAAGTACAAATTGAACCTCGACGAGAAGGTCATTCAGGCTGGAATGTTCGATCAAAAGAGTACAGGATCTGAGCGGAGGCAGTTTCTCCAGGTATGTATTTAAGTTTTGTGGTTCAGAACTAAATTTGTTAACTTTGTCTTTTTAATAGGCAATTCTTCAAAATGACGAAGGCGATGAGGAAGATGACGAAAACGAAGTGCCCGATGACGAGACGATCAACCAGATGATTGCTCGCAGCGAGGAGGAGTTCGAGATTTTCCAACGCATGGACCTTGATCGCCGGCGGGAAGAAGCTCGAAACCCGAAGCGCAAACCTCGCTTGATGGAGGAGGACGAGTTGCCCTCGTGGCTTCTAAAGGACGATTTCGAAGTGGAACGATTGGCCAATGAGGACGAGGAGGAAAAGTTGTTTGGTCGTGGTTCGCGACAGAGAAAGGAGATTGACTACTCGGACTCACTCACCGACAAACAGTGGCTCAAGGCCATTGAGGATGGCAACTATGAGGACATCGAGTTTAGCAAGCCTAAAAAGAAGAAAGGTACAACGAATGATTCAATTGGTTCTAGTTACTAATGTCATTGTTTTGTGTATAGGTTCGAAGCGTCGCAAGGACGACGATGATGATGACGATGACGATGAGGACGACAGGCCCAAGAAGAAACGTGGTCGTCCCACTGGCAGCGAGAAACATGTTTCATCGAAGCTTCTCAATCTCTTGCGGCGTATCATCAACGAAGTGGTCAACTACACCGTTGCTGACTTTGAAGATGATCCCGAAGAAGTGAGAAAGTTATCCGAGGCTTTCATGGAATTGCCTTCGCGCAAAGAGCTGCCGGACTACTACGAAGTGATCCACTCACCGATCGACATCAAAAAGATTCGTTCGCGAATCTCGAGCAACAAGTATCGCTCTTTGGATGAGCTATCTCAGGATTTCTACAAGATGATCAGGAATGCGCAAACGTACAATGTAGAGGGCTCGCAGATCTACCTCGACTCAGAAGCTCTGCTCAAGGTGTTCGATCAGATCAAACTCAAGTTTGCAGAGAAAGAAGCTGAGGCTAACGAGGACAATGATGACGGTGATGACGATAATGTAAGTGTTCTAGTTAGAATTTTATTTTTAGATTTTTATATTTGAAACTAAAATCTGTGATATCTTTTCTAAAGGGTTCCAACTCAGATGAGGATGAAGAGGAAGAAGACGAGGAGACTTCGTCGAAGAAGAAGCGCAAGAGCACAGGGGCACGTTCACGGCATCGAACAGTGAAGAGCTCAAAGCGTTACATTTCTGATGACGACTCAGATGATACTGACGAGTAGTAGAGTCTAACTCGACCTTCCAATGTCAATGACCGGAAAATGTGCTTGTTTCTGGACTAAATTCTCAATCTATCAACTCCTTTTCTCTTTCAAATGCTAAATTGCTTATTTATTTTATTTTATATATATAGATTGTATCTTTGTTGTCTTGTCTTGGCCACTTCTGCTTTTCATATTAATATTTTAACCCTCATATTTTTTCTTTAACAATGTACCAATCTTCTCTTATAACATAATATATATATTTAGGTATATTTAGATAATTTATATGCATAGAAACTTTATCAAATTTTATTTTTTTAATTTAAAAATGATTGTGTGCTTTATAATATATCTATATATTATATATTCTAATATTCACTGTATTTCTTCTTGTGTAAATATATAATCCAACAACAACACCTTAGGTAACATTGACCAAAATATGGTTTTATCCGGTGGATGTTTGCATTATTCTTATTATTACTATTATTTTATATTATCATTATGCTTAAATATAAAATAATATCCTTATCGCCATCGCACTGTGTTTTTTATTTAATATGTCAATCTGATTGTGATGGCAATTTTTTATTTTATTTTAAAATTAAAATTGAATCTTATAAATAAATTTTTAAACATATATTGGTTGAATTTGGAATATATCGGGTTCGGTTTTGAAAATCGCACTATTTCTTGCCTTAGTTCTATGTTCTGTCATTTTTTTGGTATTGTGCCACCCACGTTTTTGTACTGTGA